>JAKSZT010038682.1:5652290-5670991 GCA_026826555.1 Tolypeutes matacus
ATATCCTTGTGCCTAACCTGTTTCTCTGGCCCTTATTGATTTCCAACTTCATTCCGTTTTGGTCAGAGAAATTACTTTGTATAATCTCAATCTTTCTGAACTCATTGAGTGTTGTTTTGGGGCCTATCATGTGGTCTATTTTGGAGTATGTTTCATGTGCACTGGAGAAGAATGTAAATCCCGCTGTATTTGGGTGTAGTGTTCTGTATATATCTATATGTCTAAAGGTTGATGATGTTTTAACACATCAGCATATTGTGTCTTGAAATGCCTGATATTCATTTCAATCATGTTCAAATTTGGAAAATTGATGTGATCTAAAAATCTAACAATAATAGAATGTAAATGATGTGTGATAGGTACTTATTATGGGAAATAAATCAGAAATTTTAAAAAAATCCTGGAGGAAAGAAGAAAGTGGTAAGATTTAAGTTTGTGTAAAAGAAAAACTGCCAGATAAGAAATTTGTATCCATCAAAGTTGTCTTTCAAAAATGAGGTGAGTATAATCTCTTCACAGTAAACTAAAACTGAGAGAGTATGTTACCAAAAGACCAGGTCTACAAGAAATACTAAAGAGAATACTGCAGACTGAAAGGAAAATCAAGAGAGATAGATTTGAAAAAGAGTGAAGAAATGAAGATTATTATGAATTTAAATTAAAGGATAAAAAGACCGACAATAGTACTATATGAAAACATAAAGCCAAAGGATAAAATAGATGGAGTTAGTAATGCCTTTACAGTAATAACATAGAATGTTATTGGATTGAGTTTCCTAATCAAAAGGCACAGACTGGCAGAATGTATAAAAACATGAGCCATCTATATGTGCTCTACAAGAGTATCTTCTAAGACATCAGGACACAACCAGCTTTAAAATGAAAGGCTGGAGAAAGGTATTCAACATAAACAGCAATCAAGAAAGATCTGCAGTAGTGATACTAATCTCAGATAAGTAGATTTTGAATAGAAAACTGTTATAAGAAATGAAGAAGTTCATTGCTTATTAATAAAATAAGCAATTCAACAAGAAGAAATTTCTATAATAAATATTTATGCACTTAACATGAGTGCCCCAAGATACATGAGGCATACACAGGCAAAACTTAAGAGAGAGATCAACATTTCTACAATAATGATTGGAGAATTCAATAAACCACTTGCAGCATTGGATAGAACATCTGGACAGAAGATAAATAGGAAAACAGGAAGCTTGAATAATGTGATAAGTTAACTAGGTGTAGCAAATATTTATAGAGCATTACACCCCCAAAACACAAGGATATACATTTTTTTCAAGCGTTCATGGATCCTTCTGCAGGACAGACCATATGTTGTGTCACAAGACAGTATTCAATAAATTTTAAAAGATTGAAATTAGGCAAAACACTCTCTGATAATAATCAATTGAAACTGGAAATAAATAATGAACAGAAAAAGGGAAAAATTACAAATATAAGGAGATTAAATAATACACTCCTAAATAATCAGTGAGTCAAAGAAGATATTGCAAGAGAAATCAGTACATATCAATAGATGAAGGAAAAGAATAGTACAACACATAAAAACATATTGGGAAACTGCAAAGGTAATTCTGAGAGGGAAATTATAGCTCTCAATGCTCACATTACCAAGGAAGAAAGAGCTAAATTCAAAGACTGAGAAACAAGGAACATTATCAAACTCATTCAATGAATTCAAGTAAACATCACCTTAATGCCAAACTGAGATAAAAATACTATGAAAAAAAGAAAATTACAGAACAATATTGCTAATGTTATATAGATGCAAAATCCTTTACAAAATGCCTGCAAACCAAATCCAAAAACACATTAAAAGAATTATACAACAGGATTGCAAGGATTTTTCAACAACAACAAAAAAATCAATTTGTGTCATAAACCACATTAATTAAAAAAAAATACATGAACCTCTCAATTGACACAGAAAAGACATTTTACAAAACACAGCATCTTTTCTGGGAAAAAAAAAAACACTTCAAAAGATCAGTATAGAAAGAGGGAAGCTTTCTCAACATGATAAAGTGCTTATATGAAAATCCACAGCCATCATTGTACTCATCAATGAAAGAAAGAAAATTTACTGCTAAGATCAGGAAGAAGACAAGTTCATTCACTGTCACCAATGTTAGAGCAATTATGCTATATAAAGAAATAAAAGGCAACCAAATAGGAAAGGAGGAAGTAAAACTTTCACTATTCACTGATGATATTATCTTATATTTAGAAAGTCCTGAAAAAATGTATGACAAAGATACTTAAACTAATAGATGAGTTCAGCAAAATGGCAGAATACAGTATTAATAAGCAATCTGAGGAGGAGGAGTTCAGAAAAAAAAATTCATTCATAATAGCAATTAAAAGACTCAAATAGAGTAAACTAAATCAAGTTTCTGTATTCAGAAAACTAAAAAACATTACTAAAAGAAACCAAAGGAGACTTAAATAAATGGAAAGATATTAGTGTTCAGGAAAGAGAAGATGAAATGTTTTTGAGATGGCAATTCTACTTAAAGTGATTTACAGATTCAATGCAATCTCAATGAAAATCCCATCAGCCTTTTCTACAGAAATGGCAAAGCCAATTGCCAAATTTATTTGAAAGAGTAAGGAGCCTGGATAGCCAAAAATGTCTTTAAAAAGTAGAACAAAGGGATTTCATTTACTGACTTTTAAGCTTATTACTTAGATACAGTGGTTTAAAATAGCATGGTACTGTCATAAAGATAGACAGATTGATCAATGGAACTGAATCAATAACTCAGAAAAAAAAACTCACAAACACTGTCAAGTGTTTTTGTCAAGGGTGTCAAGCCCATCCAGGTGGGCCAGAACAATCTATTCAACAAATGGTGATGAGAGAACTGCTTGTCCATATCCAAAAGAAAGAAAGAGGACTCCTAACTCACAACGTATACAAAACTTAACTCAAAATGGATCAAGGACCTAAATATAAAAACTCTTAGCAGAAAACGGAAACAAAAATCTTCCAGATCTTGTAGTTGGTTTTAGATTCTTGAATTTTTACAATTTTTTATGGGCAAGTGAAATTTTTTTTTACAAATCAAGTTAATTTATTGATACATATTAATAAGTTCTACATTTTATCCAAAGTGTAAAATCATTGGCATTTGGTATAATCACATAGTTGTGCATTCATCACTTGAATCATTATTAGACCTTTTTTCTTTATTTCAATATTAATAAAAGACACAAACAAGAATTGGAGTAAGAAATTGTTCTAAAATTTGGAGATGATGAATGTACAACATTGTGATTATACTAAAAGCCATTGATTATACATATTGGATAGATCATATGGTATATGAATATATCTCAATAAATCTGTTTAAAAACAAATAAATAATTGTGCAGGAATAGCCAGAAACAGAGGCTATGTACCACAGGGGAAACAGAGAGAGATTGAGAGGTGAGTACTTTTTTTTAAAATATATTTTTTAAAACTCTAATTTTAAAAGTTTTAAATTACAGAAGTTACATTGAAAATATAAGGGATTCCCATATACCCACCTCTCACACATTTTCCCATATGAATAACATCTTATGTGAATGTGAGATATTTGTTACAATTGATGAACAAATATTGAGGAATTGCTAATAACTATGCCAACAGTTTACATTGTGGTTTACAGTTTGCATCATACACATTTATAGCTTTTGACAAAATGTATAATGACATGTATCCATCATTGCAAGATCATGCAGAAAAATTCCAGTGCCCTAAAAATGCTCTAAGTTCCATATAACCTTACCTACTTTCCACTTGGCAACTGGTAACCAGTAATTTTCAATTTTTGAGAATAAAGTTCATAGTTACATGCATTAATACTGAGGTCTTGACATATTGGCCTATTTTCTTTTTTAGACAGCACCTATGTTCTCAAGAGATCCTTGCCCCACTATTTGAAGACATAGCAGGACTCCCCAGGATGGGTATTTACAATTTTCATATATATTATATGGTTCTCCAATCTCTGAGATAACAATTTATAACAATATTAACACTTTCGTATCCCATAGAAATATGCTCTATGTGAGGCTTTTCCCACATATCCCCCCACCCCTGACACCCTGCACCAATAATCCTCTCTTGCAATATTTGCCAATAGAACATATCCACCCTTGAATTTTTAACCACAGACCTACAAGTCCCTAGAGTTCACCTGTTCCATTCTCCAGTTCTACCCCCAGTTCCACTGATAGTCCAACGCAATCCACCCCTACCATGTTTAAACTTGCATTCCAGCACCATGGATGCCATTCATATCTCTGAACCACTATCACCAAATCTATTGGAAACTACACTCTTCCACTTTAACATAGATTTAGCCCATGTTGAGTATTCAGATCATCACATTCTCCCACTTTCTATCTTCTGATAACCTATCTTCCAAACTCTCTCTGTGAGTCAACTCAATATGTTTAGGTCTTATCACTGAGGTCATGTAATAATTGCCCTTTAGTGACTGGCTTACTTTATTCATCATAAGGTTTTCAATATTCATCCATATTGTCTTGTGTGTCAATACTACATTCCTTCTTACATTTGAGTAATATTCCATTGAATGTATATAGCACAATTTGCTTATCCATTCATCTGTTCATAGACACTTGTGTTTTTTCCAATTTTTGGCACTAGTGAATAATGTTACTGTGAACATTGGTGTGCACATATCTTTTCATGTCCAGGCTTTCAATTCTTCTGGGTATATACCCAGCAGTGAAATTGCTGATTCATATACCGATACTAGAGTTACTTTACTGAGGAACTACTAAACTGTCCTCCACATGGCTGCACCATTATACATTCTTACCAGAAATATATGAAGATTCTCTTTCTTCCACATTCTCACCAACATTTGTATTCCTCTGTTTAACAGCCCCCAGTTTAATAGGTGCAAGATGATATATCATTATAGTTTTCATTGTCATTTCTCTAATAGCTAGTGATGTTGAGCATTTTCTTAACCTGCTTTTCAGACATTTGTATTTCTTCTTTGGAAAAGTGTCTATTCAAATCTCTTGCACATTTTATAATTGGATTGTTCATCTTTTAATTTTTGAGATATAGGTTTTCTTTATATGCACTGGATATTACACTCAACAGATAAGTGGTTCCCAAATATTTTCTCCCATTGAGTAGGCTGACTATTCATTTCCTTGACAAATTCCATTGAAGCACAGAAGGTTTAACTTTTGAGGAGGTCCCATTTATCTATTATTTCTTTTGTTGCTCATGTTTTGGGTGTAAAGTTTATGAAATAATTTCCTACTATAAGATCTCATAGATGCTTCCCTACATTATCTTCTAGGAACTTTAATGTCTTGGCTCTTATATTGAGGTCTTTGATACATCTTGAGTTAATTTTTGAATAGGGTGTGAGGTGATGATCCTCTCTCATTCTTTTGGATATGATTATCCAGTTCTCCAAGCACCATTTGTTGAAGAGACCATTCTGTCCCAGTTGAGCGGTCTTGATGTCCTAGTCAAATATCAGTTGAGCATATATACAGGGGTGTATATAAGAACTCTCAATTCAGTTCCCTTGGTTCATATATCTATCCTTGTGACAATACCATGTGGTTTTGGTCAATGCAGCTTTGTTGTACATTTTAAAGTCAGATAGCATAATTACTGCAATTTCATTTTTTTTTCAATATGTTTTTGGCTATTCAGGGCACTTTGCCCTTTCAAATAAGTGTAATAATTGGCATTTCCAGTTCAGTACAGAAATGCTGTTTTAATTTTTACTGGGACTGTATTAAATCTGTGAATATAGCTTGTCAACACCTATAAAATTGTGCAGTGCAAACTGTAAATCATAGTGTAACCTATACAGCATGGTTAGTAGCACTGCAACAATATGTGTTCAGCAATTTTAACAAATGTACCAAATAAATGAAAAACATTGTAAATGGGGGAAAATATGGAAAGGGGTGAGTTTGACATACAAGGGAATACCCAATATTATTGATGTAACATAGAAAGGTATTTAGATTACATTTTCATAATCTAAATCTTCTTATATATAAGCTTCATATATATATAATAAAGAAAAAAGAAGACACTGATAGAAGACAAAGAAGAATTTGAAAGTTTGCAAAGCAAAGTAACAGATCTTATGTCAATGAAAGACAAAATAGAAGACATTAATATATATTAGAGGCATAACAGAAGATTTGAATTGGTTCAGGACAGAATACAGTAATTGGAAGAGAAAGTATCTGAATTTGAAAATACAGGAGAACACAAAGAGAAAAAATGGGGAAAAATGGAACACAGTCACAGGAATGTAATGACAATGCAAAATGTCAAAATATATAAATTACAGGTGTGAAGAAGAAGAAGAGAATGGAAAAGATAGGAAAACATTTTAGGAAATAATGACTGAAAAATTCCCAACCCTTATGAAAGACATAAATATCAATATTCAAGTAGGAGAACATAACTCCAAAAAAGAAAATGTTTGATTAGATTTACTCTGAGATATCTATTCAGAATTTCTTATGCAAGAGATAAAGAGAGAATTCTGAAGCAGCAAGAGATAAACAATTAATGACATACAAGCGATGTTCAATTAGAATAAGTAATGATTTCTCATTAGAATCCATGGAGGTGAGAAGGCAGTGATATAATATATTAGAGGTTCTGAAAGAGAAAAATAGCCAGTCAAGAACCCTTAATGCAGCAAAACTGCCTTTCAAAAATAAGGATGGGTTTAAAGTACTCACAGTTAAAAAAAAAAAATCCTAAAAGAGTATGTCACAAAGAGACCATATTTACAAAAGCTACAAAGGGAGTGGTGCAACCTGAAAGTAAAAGGCAGGAAAAAGAGGCCTGGAAAAGAGTAGAAATGAAGACCATTATAAAGGGAAATAAAAATGGTAAAAATATAGATAATAGGTCAATGGAAAGTCAGAAGATTTAATGGATGAAGTAAGTAAAGCCTTTACAGTGATAACATTAAGTGTTAATGGGTTGAACTCCCCAATCAAATGACACAGGCCAGCAGAATGGATAAAAAAATATCAGTCATCTATATGCTATCAAAAAGAGATGCACCTTAAAATCAAGGACACTAATAGAGTGAAGCTAAAAGGTTAGAAAAAGATATTTCATGCAAAGTTTAATTAAAAAAAAATGATATGGAGTAGAAATACTAATTTTGGAAAAAAATAGACATTAAATACAAAATTGATATAGACAAAGAGGAATAGTATATATTAATATAAGAAACATTTTACCAATAATAAATAACTGTAATAAATATTTATTCATCTAACCAGGGTGCCCCAAATTATATGAGGCAAATACCTGCAAAACTGAAGAGAGAAATAGATTTCTTTACAATAACAGTTGGAGACTTCAATTCAACATTCTCATTGTTGGATAGAACAACTGGACAAAGGATCAGTATTAAAACAGAGAACTAGAATAATGTGATAAATGAAGCAAACCTAACAGTCATACATAAAACATGCATCCCCCAAACAGCTGGATATACATTATTCTCAAGTGCTCATGGATCTTTCTCCAGGATAGATAATATGCTGTGTCACAATATGGTACTCAATAAATTTTAAAAAGTTTGAAGTTATACAAAACACTATCTGAAATAGTAAGCAAAAATCTCCCAAAGATTAAAATCCCTGGGCTTGAGGGTTTAACAGATGAATTCTATCAATCAATCAAAGAAGAAGTAATACAAAACTTGCTTAAACTCTTTCAAAAGATAGGACAGGAGGGAATGCTACCAAACTCATTCAATGAAGTAAACATCACCCTAATACTAAAGCAGATAAAGATAACATTAAAAAAAAAAACTTATAGATCAATTTCTCTAATAAATATAGATGAAAAATCTTCAAAAAAATGATAGCTTATTGAACCCAACAGCACCTTAAAAGACTTGTACATCATAATCAAGTGTTTTTTTTTTTTTCTTCTGAGATATGCAAGGGTGGTTGAACAAAAGGAAACCAAACAATATAATAAATCACATTATAAGTTGAGGAAGGAAAACCACATGATCATCTTGATTGATGAGGAAAAGATATTTGACAAAATGCAACATACATTATTAATAAAAACTCTCCAAAACATAGGAATAGAGTTTAACTTCCTCAATATGGTAAAGGGAAAATATGAAAAATGCACAGCTAAGATTTTACTAGTGAATAAACTGAAAGCTTTCCCACTGAGATCAGGAACAAGACAAAGATGCCTGCTATCACTACTGTTATCTAATATTTTTCCAGATGTTCTAACTAGAGCAATTAGAAAAGAAAAAGAAGTAAAAGGCAATCCAAATAGGAACAGAAGAAGTAAAACCTTCACTATTTGCTGATGACATGTTGTATATGTAGAAAATCCTGAAATATCCACAATAAAGGTTCTAGAACTAATAGAAGAGGTAAAAAATTGGCAGGAAATAGATTAATAAACAAAAAATCTGTATACAGCAAAGCTGTCATTTAAAAATGAGAGAGATTTCAAAATAATCATAGTTAAACAGAAAACAAGAGAGTTTATTGACAAGAAACCTGCCCTTCAAGAAATGCTAAAAGGGAGTTCTGGAGATTGAAAGGAAAAAACAGGAGAAAGAGGGTTGGAGGAAAGTGTAGAAATAAAGTTTATTAGTCAGATTAACTGAAAAGATTAAAAGAGAAATAATAACAAAATATGACAAATATAAACCTAATTTTTTAAAAAAAATGGCTATTGTAAGTATTGCCTTGACAATAATAACGTTGAACATTAATGGATTAAACTCTTCCATCAAAAGACACAACTGGCATAATAGATAAGGAAATATGACCCATCTATATGTTATCTACAAGAAACTCATCTTGGACCTAAGGATGCAAAGTGGTTGCAAGTGAATGGTTGGAGAATGGTTTTACATGCAAACAAAAACCAAAAAATGTGTGGGAGTAGGGTTAGTAATAACAGATAAAATAGTCTTTAAATGCAAAACCATTGTTAGAGACAAAGAAGGACACCATATATTAATAAAAGTGGTGATCTACCAAGAAGAAAGAACAATTATAAATATTTATCCATCTGTGATGGTTAGGCTAATGTGTCAACTTGGCCAAGTAGTTGTGTCCAGGTGTTTGTTCCAGCAAGCACTGGGCTAATTGTAATACAAGAGCATTTATGGACTTCAATCACCAGTGAGTTTACTGCGTGGATGGCTGATTACATCTGCATTAATCAGGGAGATTACATTATCAATGGGTGGTGCTTTTATCCAATCAGTTGAATAACTTAAAAGTGGAAATGATTTCAACATTCAGAATTCCCCAGCTCGTCGTTGGACAGGCAACTTCTCCCAGAAACTCATCAATGACCTTTCATCGGGCTTTTTTCGGAGCCACTGGTTTGCAGCCTGCCTGCAGAACCTAGACTTGTGCATCCCCACGGTCGCGTGAGAGACTCTTTTAAAATTTCATATTATTGATAGATATCTCCTGCTGATTCTGTTTCCTGAGAGAACCCTGACTAATACAGCTGGTACCGGGAGTGGTTCTTGAGGAACAGAGTCTTAAACATGGATTTGTCTGAGGTGGCTTTCCACTCTAATTGGACTCACGGGTACTAATGACCTCCTTTCCAATAATGAGGTCGCTAACAGTCCATGGCGTGAGCTGGCAATAGAGATACGCAAAATAGCATCATTGGATTCCCCTACTTCCACGCTTATAAGAAACAAGGATCTGGGTGAGAGTGTTTTCAACACTTTAACAGAATTTTGTGGAGTAAAAAAATATAATGATGTTGACTGGCTCCTCCTAGATACTCTGGATACAGTTACAAAAGAAAGGGATGAGCTAAAGTCTTCAAATTTGAAACTTAAATTCTGCATGAATGATATGAAAGTTTCTACGTGTGCCTTGAAAGAAAATCTTGTCTCCTGTAGCCACAGACTTGAGATATCTGAGAATCAAACCCAGTCTCTCATTGTACGAGTAGCAGAATTACAGAGGAAACTAAAATCTCAACCTCGCAGGGTTTCTGCAATTAAAATGAGGGCATTGATTGGAAAGGAGTGGAACCCCAAGGACTGGGACGGAGACATATGGGATGATGATAATATTGGTGGGGACATTGGAACCCTAAATTCTGCTGAGACCTTACCAGATAAACCAGTGTTGACCTGCCCTGTGGAGACCACACCTTCTCAACCTTGTATCATCCAGCCTCCAGCCTGCCCCAGGGAGTCTGGACTTCCTTCCAGCCCTGAGGTGGGTACAAGCCAAATGGAAGCCTGCACTGCCCAGCCTCTGGCCTGCCCCAGGGAGTCTGAAACTCCTCCCAGCCCTGAGGCAGGTACCAGCCTAACTCCAGCATGCATGGTCCAACTTCCAGTCTGCCCTGAGGAATCTGTCTTTCAACCCCTGCCTGAAGATAATAATCCTGTCTCACCAGAAGAAAATGCAAAGGAATGCCCTCAGGTCAGTAGCCTGCAAGACATCTCTAATCCTTCTCTTACCCAGACCCCCCACCCCTCTTGTCTTCGAGACCCATTACTAGATTAAAATCACAACAAGCTCCCAAAGGTGAAATACAAAGTGTGACCCATGAGGAAGTACACTATACTCTGAAAGAACTGCATGAATTTTCCAACTTATATAGACAGAAATCAGGGGAATATGTGTGGGAATGAATACTAAGGTTATGGGATAATGGTGGAAGGAATATAAAGTTGGATCAGGCTGAATTTATTGATATGGGCCCACTAAGCAGAAATTCTGGATTCAACGCTGTAGCTCGAGGGGTTAGAAAGGGCTCTAACAGTTTGTTTGGATGGCTGACTGAAGCATGGATCAAACGATGGCCTAGCATGTCTGATGTTGAGATGCCTGATTTGCCGTGGTATACAGTAGAGGAGGGGATTCAAAGGCTTAGAGAGATTGGAATGCTAGAATGGATTTACCATTTGAGGCCTGCCCACACACCCCAGGAATGTCCAGAGGACACACCTTTAACCAGGACTTGAGGAATAAATTTATAAGACTAACTCCATCTTCTCTGAATAGCTCTGTGTTTGCTCTTCTCTGCAGTGCAGATATTACTGTAGGAGGGGCTGTAACGGAATTGGAATCCTTAAATATTATGGGGATGATCGGATCAAGGCCCGGTAAAAGTCAAGTATCAGCAGTTAATCGCCAAAGCCAAGGTAGGCGTGGCTACCGCAATGAAACACAGATTCAAAACAGCACACAGAATAGTCTGAGTCATATGGAGTTATGGCGTTGGTTAATAGATCATGGGGTACCCAGAAGTGAAATACATGGGCAGTCTACTAAATTTCTTCTGGATCTGTATAAGCCAAAGAGTTCTAGGTCAAGTGAACAAAATCCTAACTCTAATTACAGATGCAGAGAATCACGGCCCTTTAATCAGTTCCCAGACTTGAGACAGTTTACAGACCCAGAGCCCCTTGAATGAGGGGAAGGCCGGGTCCCCTTGGGGAAGGATCCTGTTAAACTGCCAAAAATTTATACAGTTAATCTTCCTCCCACCTTTCCCCAGGGAGACCTATGGCCTTTTGCCAGAGTAACAGTGCATTGAGAAAAAGGAAATGATCAGACATTTTGGGGATTATTAGACACTGGCTCAGAAGTCATATTAATTCCAGGAGACCCAAAACGTCACTGTGGTCCACCAGTCAGAGTAGGGGCTTATGGAGGTCAGGTGATTGATGGAGTTTTAGCTCAGGTCCATCTCACAGTGGGTCCAGTGGGTCCCCGGACCCATTCTGTGGTTATTTCTCCAGTTCCAGAATGCATAATTGGAATAGACATACTCAGTAACTGGCAGAATCCCCACATTGGATCCCTGACTCATGGAGTGAGAGCTATTATGGTTGGAAAGGCCAAGTGGAAGCCTCTAGAACTGCCCCTGCCTAGCAAAATAGTAAATCAAAGGCAATACCGGATTCCTGGACGTATTGCAGAGATTAGTGCCACCATCAAGGATTTGAAGGATGCAGGGGTGGTGATTCCCACCACATCCCCATTCAACTCTCCTATTTGGCCTGTGCAGAAAACAGATGGATCTTGGAGGATGACAGTAGATTATCGTAAACTTAACCAGGTGGTTACTCCAATTGCAGCTGCTGTCCCAGATGTGGTATCATTGCTTGAGCAAATCAACACTTCCCCTGGTACCTGGTATGCAGCTGTTGATCTGGCAAATGCTTTTTTCTCAATTGCCATTAGTAAGGACTACCAGAAACAGTTTGCTTTCAGCTGGCAAGGCCAGCAGTATACTTTCACTGTCCTGCCTCAGGGGTATATCAACTCTCCAGCCCTATGTCATAATATTGTCCGCAGGGATCTTGATTGTCTCTCCCTCCCACGAGACATCACACTGGTCCATTATATTGATGATATCATGTTGATAGGACCTACTGAGCAAAAAGTAGCAAAGACTCTAGATTTATTGGTAAGGCATTTGAGTGAGAGAGGATGGGAGATAAATCCAACAAAAATACAGGGTCCTTCCACCTCAGTGAAATTTCTAGGTGTCCAGTGGTGTGGGGCCTGTCGAGATATCCCTTCGAAAGTAAAGGATAAGCTGTTGCACCTGGCCCCTCCTATGACCAAAAAGGAGGTACAACACTTAGTTGGCCTCTTTGGATTTTGGAGACAACACATTCCTCATTTGGGTGTGTTACTGCGGCCCATTTACCGAGTGACCAAAAAAGCTGCTAGTTTTGATTGGGGACTGGAACAAGAGGAAGCCCTGCGACAGGTCCAGGCTGCTGTGCAAGCTGCACTGCCACTTGGACCATATGATCCAGCAGATCCAATGGTGCTGGAAGTTTCAGTGGCAAATAGAGATGCTGTCTGGAACCTTTGGCAGGCCCCTATAGGGGAATCACAATGCAGACCCTTAGGATTTTGGAGCAAAGCCTTGCCATCCTCTGCAGATAACTACTCCCCTTTTGAGAAACAGCTTTTGGCTTGCTACTGGGACTTAGTAGAGACTGAACGCTTAACCATGGGCCATCAAGTTACCATGAGACCTGAGTTGCCTATCATGAGCTGGGTATTGTCTGACCCACCAAACCATAAAGTTGGGTGTGCACAGCCACACTCCATAATAAAGTGGAAGTGGTATATACTAGACAGGGCTCGTGCAGGTCCTGAAAGCACAAGTAAGTTACATGAGGAAGTGGCCCAAATGCCCATGGTCACCACCCGTGCGTGTTACCTTCTCCTTCCCAGCCCACAGCTTTGGCCTCTTGGGGACTCCCTTACAATCAGTTGACTGAGGATGAGAAAACTCGGGCCTGGTTTACAGATGGTTCTGCACAATATGCAGGTACCATCCGAAAGTGGACAGCTGTGGCACTGCAGCCCTTTTCTGGGATGTCCTTGAAGGATTGTGGTAGGGCAAATCCTCCCAGTGGGCAGAGCTTCGAGCAGTGCATCTAGTTGTTCATTTTGCTTTGAGGAAGAAATGGCCAGAGGTGCATTTGTACACTGATTCATGGGCTGTTGCCAATGGTTTGGCTGGATGGTCAGGGACCTGGAAGGAACATGATTGGAAAATTGGTGACAAGAAGGTCTGGGGAAGAGCTATGTGGATAGATCTTTCTGAGTGGGCAAAAAGCATGAACATATTTGTGTCCCACGTGAATGCTCACCAGAGGGTGACTTCGGCAGAGGAAGAGTTTAATAATCAAGTGGATAAGATGACCTGCTCTGTGGCTAATGCTCAGCCTCTTTCCCCAGCCACTCCTGTCATTGCCCAATGGGCTTATGAACAAAATGGCCATGGAGGTAGGGATGGAGGTTATGCATGGGCTCAGCAACATGGACTTCCCCTCACCAAGGCTGACTTGGCTACAGCCACTGCTGAATGCCCAATCTGCCAGCAGCAGAGACCCACACTCAGCCCCAGATATGGCACCATTCCTCGAGGTGACCAGCCTGCTACCTGGTGGCAGATGGACTACATTGGGCCACTTCCATCATGGAAGGGGCAGCGATTTGTTTTAACTGGAATAGACACATACTCTGACTATGGGTTTGCATTTCCCGCACGCAATGCTTCTTCCAAAACTACCATCCGTGGACTTACCGAATGTCTTATCTACCGCCATGACATTCCACACAGCATTGCTTCTAATCAAGGAACCCATTTCACTGCAAATGATGTGCGGGAATGGGCACATGCTCACGGAATTCACTGGTCTTACCATGTTCCCCATCACCCTGAAGCAGCTGGATTAATAGAACAGTGGAATGGCCTGTTGAAGACTCAATTACAGCGCCAAATAGGTGACAATACCTTGCAGGGCTGAGGCAATGTTCTCCAGGATGCTGTGTATGCTCTGAATCAGCATCCTCTCTATGGTTCTGTTTCTCCCATAGCCAGGATTCATGGGTCCAGAAATCAAGGGGTGGAAATGGAGTGGCACCACTCACTATTACCCCTAGCGACTCACTAGGAAAATTTTTGCTTCCTGTCCCTGAAACCTTAAGCTCTGCTGGTCTACAGGTTTTAGTACCAAGAGGAGGAGTGCTGCCACCTGGGAACATAACAGTGATTCCATTGAACTGGAAGTTAAGACTGTCACCTGGCCACTTTGGGCTCCTCCTACCTGTGAATCAACAGGCAAAGAAGGGAATTACTGTACTGGCTGGGGTGATTGATCCTGACTATCAAGGGGAAATAGGACTACATCTACATAATGGGGGTAAAGAAGAGTTTGCTTGGAATGCAGGGGATCCTCTAGGGCGTCTCCTAGTCCTGCCATGCCCTGTGATTAAAGTCAATGGAAAATTGCAACAAACCAATTCAAGCAGGACTAAAAATGGCCCAGAATCTTCGAGAATGAAAGTTTGGGTCACCCCACCAGGCAAAGAACCACGGCCAGCTGAAGTGCTTGCTGAAGGTAACGGGAACATGGAATGGGTAGTGGAAGAAGGTAGTGATAAATATGAACATCGACCATGTGACCAGTTATAGAAACGAGGACTGTAATGGTCATGAACCCTTCTTCCATGTTTCGTTATGAGTATGATTGTATATGTACACAAAATGAATTTCTTTGTTTTCTTCTCCAATCTTTTCCCCTATCATGAAAAGTTGTATTAATCCCACATCATAATATTTAAGGATGTCGAGTTTAAGAGTGACTATCATCCAAGGACTTCCACCCTGTTCTGTAGGGAATTAATGCATTTCCGGTTGTATGCAGGGGAGTTGAACATTGTTAGGCGGAAATATATATGTATGCTTGTCTATTTTTGTTTTTACTTAGAGACTAAGTAAGGTTTAAAGTAGTGTGTATGATTGCTGAGTTGACAAGGGGTGGACTGTGATGGTTAGGCTAATGTGTCAACTCGGCCAAGTAGTTGTGTCCATGTGTTTGTTCCAGCAAGCACTGGGCTAATTGTAATACAAGAGCATTTATGGACTTCAATCACCAGTGAGTTTACTGCGTGGATGGCTGATTACATCTGCATCAATCAAGGAGATTACATTATCAATGGGTGGTGCTTTTATCCAATCAGTTGAATGACTTAAAAGTGGAAGTGATTTCAACATTCAGAGAGAATTTCCCAGCTCTTTGTTGGACAGGCAACTTCTCCCAGAAACTCATCAATGACCTTTCATCAGGCTTTCATCGGAGCCACTGGTTTGCAGGCTGCCTGAAGAACCTGGACTTGTGCATCCCCACGGTCGCATGAGAGACTCTTTTAAAATTTCATATTATTGATAGATATCTCCCGCTGATTCTGTTTCTCGAGAGAATCCTGACTAATACACCATCCAACCATGGTTTCCCAAAATTGATGAGGCAAACATTGGAAAATGTAAGGGGAAAAATAGATACTGCTACACTTATAGTGGAGGATATTAATACACCATTACCACCATAAGACAGAGCATCTATACAGAAGGTTAATAAAGAAACAGAGACCTTGAATACTACATTAGAGAATATAGACTGAATAGACATATACAGAACATTACTCCCAAATACAGCAGGATATACATTCTTCCTGAGCACACGTGGATTATTTTCCATGGTAGACCACACACTAGGTCACAGAACAAATCTCAATAAATTTAGAAAAATTGAAATTATACAAAGTAATTTCTCTGACCACAATGGAATGAAGTTGGAAATTAATAAGGGGCCAAGAGCCAGAATAGGCACATAGATATGGAAGTTAAAAAACACACCCTTAGACAATCAAAGAGGAAATTGCAAAATAGATCAGTAACTAACTGAAAACTAATTAAATGGAAACACAATATATCAAAATCTATGGGATGCAGCAAAAGCAAGTCTGAGTGGAATGTTTATAGTGATAAATTCCCCTATTAAAAAGCAGAACTAATATGAAAGTCCTAACTACACACCTGTAGGAGGTAGAAAAAGAACAATAAACTAATCCCAAAGCAAACAGAAAGAAGGAAATAACAAATATTAGAGCAGAACTAAGTGAAACTGAGAATATAAAAGAGTAGAAAAAGTGAACAAAACCAAGAGCTGATTCTTTGACAAGATAAATAAAATTGACAAACCCTTAGGGAGACAAACAATGAAAAAGATAGAATATGACATCTATAAGTACTGTAGAGGATGTGGAGAAATACTAACACTCATTCACTGTTGGTGGCAATATAGAATGTACAGACTTTGTTGAAGACTGTTTGGCAGTACCTAAGAAGTTAAATATAGAGCTGTCATATGATCCAACAATGCCATTACTAGAAATATACTCAGAACTGATATTTGCACAACAATGTTCATATCAGCATTATTCACAATCGTGAAAAAAATGGAAACAACTCAAATGCCCATCAATCCATGCGTGGATAAATGTGGTATATACATACAATGGAATACTATTCAGCTGAATAAAGAAATGAAATCAGGATGCATATGACAACATGGATGGAACTGTCACTCTGAGTCAGTGTCTACTGCTCCTTGCAATATCTGATCACTTCCTTTCCTTCAATGCCCAGTTACCTTGGTAAAAGTCTGTAGGTCTCTTTGGGGAACAGAGGGAAGAACATTAACAGTATAAATTTTTGGCAATGTTGCAAGGTCCTTCCCCAAGGGAACCTGGCCTTCCCTTCATTCAAGGTGCTCTGGATCTGTCTCAATTCTAGGAATTGATTAAGGAGTGATGACTATCTATTTTGTAATTCAAGGTAGACTTTTGCTCACTTGATTTAGAACTGTTCTGCTTATACAAATGAAGAATTTAGTAGACTGTCTATCTATTTTATTTCAAGTACCCCAATCTCTTTAAGCTTTTAGATCCCCTCTTCCACATTATACCAGGAACTTTCTGGCATTTGACTTTGGGCAATGTAGGCCACCATTTGGTCCATGCTTCAGTCAACCATCAAAAAAATTGTTAGAACTCTTTCTAATATCTTGAGCTACAACATTGAATCCATAATCTCTGCTTAGTGGGTCCATACCAATAAAATCAACCTAATCCAAATTTGTGTTCATTTCACCATTATCCCACATGCAAAATATCCTTTCCTACACATATTCCCTGATTTCTGTCTATATAAATTTCAAAATCATGTAGTTCATTTGGAGTGTAGCATACCTACTCATGGGCCTCTCTTTGTACCTCACATTTTGGGGCTTGTTGGGACATCAGGCTAGTTATATGTCTGCAAGAAAAGAAAAGTGGTGAGGATGGCTCATGAAAAGAACTATAAGTGTATTGCAAGCCATTTGCCTCAGAGTATTCTATAGCAGTTTCATCTGGTTAAATAGGATGAATGTTTTCGACAGATGTTAGACAGGGGTGGCACCTATTGAAGAATTAATCTCTTTAGGTGGAGATTGGGTGGCTGACTCCTCAGGTAGATCATAATTAGAATTATCTGACAATGATACAGTAGTATCTAGGGCTTTGTGTCTTCATTATCATCATTATCAAGCCATATGTCCTCATTCTAATTTTCAGGATTCCATTCTTTTGTAATTGCCCTCACTTTAATACCCTGCAAGGTTTGAAATTCAATTTATGTTGTAATTCAGCCACTTACATAATGAAACTCCAGATTCTGGTGTTCAAAAATCTCATGTCTGTGGCTATATGAAATAAGAGTTTCTTTCAATGCACAGTGTGAAATTTTCATGTCCTTCATGTGGCATTTAAGTTATGAATCTGAAGCCTTAAGTGCATCCCTTTCTTTACAACTATATCCAGAATATATAGAAGCAACCAGAAATATCCTTTTAACTTTTAATTCTGCAAAACTCTGTTAAGTTTTCAAAAACTTTCTTACCTTGAGCCTTGTCTCATAAGCACATGTGTATTTGTATCCCTTTATGATATTTTGCATATCTCTATTGCCAATTCACATCATCATTGTTATAAATAGTCATAAGTGCCTTTAAATCTAATCAGGTTAGAGAACAAATTCCAAAACCCCCAGAACCAACTCAGAAATTTAATCCTTAATCTTCTGTTTCTCAAAAACCAAACCCAGTACCACATCTGCATTAGTCAGTATTCTACAGAAACAAAAATGACAGGATAGATAGATAGATAGATAGATACATTCATACATACATACATACATACATGCATGCATGCATACATACATACATACATAGATTAGATATATAAATGATAGAAAGATATAT
>JAKSZT010038682.1:5671391-5836003 GCA_026826555.1 Tolypeutes matacus
CATACATACATACATAGATTAGATATATAAATGATAGAAAGATATATAGATAGATAGAGATATAAAATGTATGTATTTTGAGATTCTTTATGTCATGCAACTGTGGGGTTGGATAAGTCCAAATTTCATAGGGCAGGCCCCAAGCTGGGAACTGTGATGAAAGTTTTTAATGAATTCCCCAGAACAGGCTGGCTGGCTAAAGTAAAGATGGAAATTCTCCCTTCTGACAGCTGAAATCATATCTTCTTCTAAGACCTTCATGTGATTGGATGAGACCTCTCAGTTTAGTGTAGATGTAGCCAGCCATAGATGCTATCAACTTACCGAAAATTTAGATCCATGTTATACCCTCATAGTAACAATCTGGCCAGTGTTTGCTTGACCAAACAAATGGGCAGTATAACCTGGCCCACGTTAACGTATGAGCATCCATCACAGGTGTATAAGAGAATTATCTGTACAATATTTGCAACTTCTCTATAAATCTAAAACTATTCTAAATAATTGTTTTTTAAAATGCCATATGTGTTTTAAATATATCTAGCTTGGTGGACCAGATCAAATTTCCTTTTTGAATGGAGGATCTATTTGGATCCATATGTAGGACAAAAACATAAAAAAGGCTGCCTGGGAAGATCTGGCAGCCAAAATCATTTGATTGAATCACAAATTAGACTATTATTGTCACCAAAAAAGGTAACTTCAGGGGATGTGTGAGGAAGGAAATAGAGGGTAAAAGGTGTGAAAAGAGAAATAAACATTCTGCAACCTAAGGCTGTCCTCACACTTCCTCTAATCCTTCAAGACGCTGGCTGACATAGCTCTAATAATGTGGACCATAAAATATCTTACAGACACTCATAACATTCCTTTTTTCATAATTTCTGTTAGTCATAGAAGATTTCCCCCTCCACATGAGCTGGAGAGAATTAATTTAGTGTTCAAATCATAACCCCTTCCCTAATTTGGGAATGGTTTCTGACCTCCCTCTGTATATGCTCCACAATCATTCACCAACTGTTTTAGTTTCCTAGCTGCTAAAGCATATACTGTAAAAAGGGTTGGCTTAATACAAATATTTGTTGATATAGTTTCAGAGGATAGAAGGCTTTCTTCCTCCAGGGGTGGGTAACTTCTGAGTGACTGACAATTTCTGGGGTTCCTGTCTTTTCCACTATATGATAAAACATATGGCAATGACTTCTCCTTTCACCTTCTGGTTCTTTTGCATTCCAGCTCCTAGCATTTCCCCATGGCTTTTCTTTTTCTGTTTGATTTTCACTGTGTTTATATAGTAAGGATTACTGGATCCTTACTAAAGCCGAACCTTACTATAGGCAGGCCATACTTTGATGTAATATCTTGAAAAGATCTTGTTTACAATGGATCCATACCCATCACCATGCTGACCAAGACCAAGAAGACAATTCAATCCACATCAGTCCTCCTGTGGACCCAAAAAGACATGTTCTTCCCACATGCAAAATGTTCATTCCACCACAACATCACAAAGACCTTTAAGTCTTTTCATGAAAAATGATAAGTACAAAATCTCATTAAAATCAATATAGGTGTGGTCCATCCTATGAGAAAATTCCTCTTGGTGGTCCTATGAAACCTAGAAAATAAGTTATCTCCTTTCAATATATAATGGAGGGACAAGCACAAGCATAGGATACCATTCCCATTCCAAAAAGGAGAAATTGGAAGGCAAACAGGGATCACTGATCCCAAACAAGTCCAAAACCCAGCGGAGAAATATCCATTAGATTTCAAGTTCTGAAAGTCATATATGGATTGACGTTTTGTCCTCTATGCCTGTTAGAGTGGCAGCCCTACCCCTTCCAAGCCCTTGTGCTTGCATCATGACCATGCTTTCCCTAAACATCAGAGCAAAGGTCCCACCCACTCCAAGCATTGGGATGATTAGGCACTCCAATAACAATAAGGGGTAAGTCTCACTCCTTTCCAGACATGTGCATGGGTTTGCTCATTATGCCAAAGAAATCTTTTCAGTCCATCTATTTTCTTCATTGCTCTGCTTTTGAAGTCATTTTTCCTTCAATTTTTTCCTTTGCTGTCCCTTTCAGTCCATCTGGTAGTGGTTCTCTATACAAAAATTTTACAAGAAACTTGTTGGCTTTATACGCAAATTAAGCAGGTCCAAACCATCAGACAATATAATTTTGTATTAATATTTCCTGGATGACTCCATTTCCAGTCCACTGAAATAACTTATTGGATCCATGTTCTTCCACTCCCTCTTTAGCAAAAGGTTGTTCAGACCTGTCCTCTGGGGACTCTATTCTAAAAAGGTCATAGAGATCACTTAAACAGCCATTCTAGGCCCTAGTCTCTGGATAGGCTCATAATTTTCCAAACCATAGATTTCTGGTTTCTTTGGGCTTAAGAGTTCAGTTCTCAGCTTATTCCTATCCTTTCACATTTTACTGTAAGCTACAAGGAGGAGCGAGGCTGCACAATCCACAATTTGCTTGGAAATCACCTCAGCTAAGTATCCAAGTTCATCACTTAGAAGTTCCATTGAATAAAATTTTTCCAACTTCTCTGCCACTTTAAAACAAGACCACCTTTCTTCCAGTTTTCAATAGCACATTCATTATTCCTTGCTATGGATTCCTTGAAAGTATCTTTAATATCCATGTTTCTACCAATGGTCTTTTCAAAACAATCTAAGCTTTTTCTCTCAAGAACTTCACACTCTTCTACAATTATCTACCCTTTGCCTAACTCCAAAGCTGTTTCCACATATTAAGGTATTTGTATTAATAATAGCAGCACCCCACTTTCTGGTACCAAAAACTGCTGAAACAAATACCATAAAATGGGTTGTCTTAACAACATTAATTTTTGGCTTACAAAGTCTAGAAAGCTTTCTTACTCTTGAACTCAGTATATTCTGCTGGCCAGCAATCTTTGATATTTCTTGGGTTTCTGTCACAATGTAATACACATGTAGAAATCTTCTTTCTCTTCTGGTTCCATTGACTACCAGCTTCTGGCTACTTCCTATGGATTCTCTCCATGGATTCTTTCATTCTGCTTTTAGAAGTCCCAAGTAATCCAGTTTAAAGCTGAACATGATTTTCTATAGTGACACAGTCATCTGATTTTCAATTGGCTATTCCACATTTTATTAAGCTAGATGCTCCCAGCAATGAATCCACCAATGAATTCCATAGAAATGAGTTAATTGAGTTCATTCAATCCAGACTTAAAGCCACTTTTGCTCTAAAATCTGCATCATGGTTGGAAGTGATATTGTGTATAATATCTTTGTGATAGATAAATCATCCTATAAATACATGAATGGTAAAGTTGACAGAAGTTCTGTGACAGACAAAACACATTTGTGACTAAAATATGTGTCAGTCTCTGTGAGAACAAAGTGCTGCTGTTTTTTGGATAGAAATCCATTTAAATCTAATTACAACAAGGTAATTGGCAGGTTTCTCTAAGAAACAATGAAATATAAAGGGCTCTTTAATATTTTCATCTCCTGAGGCTCTAAGAGATCAGCCTTTGTATAGGCAAAACCATGTTTCTCAGCCTATGCATAGTCTAAATTCCTGTCTTTATGGCCTTGTTGGACATGGGCCCATTGAGAAAACACTAGATGTATTAGTCAGCCAAAGGGCTGATGCAAAATACAAGAAATCTGTTGGCTTTTGTAAAGGGTATTTATTTGGGGTAGAAGCTTATAGTTACCAGGCCATAAAGCATAAGTTACTTCCCTCACCAAAGTCTGTTGTCATGTGTTGGAGCAAGATGGCTGCCAATGCCTGCCAAGCGTTCAGAATTCCTGGGTTGTTCTCTCCCTGGGGCTTGATTTTTTCATGCTCAGCTGCCCTGCTCTCTCCACAAGGCCAGGTGTAGACTGTCAGGTGATCATCTCTGTCTCTCTTCCCAGGGACTCAATTCTCTGCAGGCCCAAGTTCTTGGCTATCTCCACAAGGCCAGCTGTAGACAATCAGGTGAAAGTCTCATCTATCTTCTTGGGGCCTCTGCCATGTCTAATAAAGCCTTCTTCCTTCTCCTCTCTGTCCTTACTTCCCGGCTCCAGCATAAAAACTCCAACTCTCTTCTCTGCTCTGTAGTTTTCTCTGTGAGTCCCCACCCACCAAGGGGACAGGAACTCAACATCCTACACATAGCCCAATCAATGTCCTAATCATAATTTAATCATGCCCAGGTAGCAACCTTGTTACAAACATAACCCAATATCTATTTGTGGAATTCATAAACAATGCCAAACTGCCACACAAGGGTGTCTGGGTAAAGAATTGAACTATTATCAAAAGAATGAGTCATCATGACAACATGATCATTTAAGCCTTTGCCATAATGGATAACCTCTAATGGATATTTAAAAGGGATAAGAATATCCTTACACTGTCCATTTCACACATCCTTACCGCCCAACTTCTAATGATGCACTTTCCGAATTTTGACTGATCAATCCAGGATAGATACATACATTGGACCATCTCTACCTCCACACCCAAAAGAGCTAACTTTCAGATCTTCTGTTGACTGAGGATGTAGTGAAACAACCATTCATTTCCAGCTAGTAGTGTGAGCCTCCCATGGAGCTCCCTCTGGAATTCAGGACATGATTGATTTTTTTCTTATATTTTCATTTTTAAATTTATTTTTAAATTTTTTAAAGATACTTAGATTACATAAATGTTGCATAAAATTGTAGGGGCTTCCTATATGCCCCACCCCCTCCCCTCTCACACTTTCCCACATTAATAGGATCCTTCATTAGTGTGGTAGATATGTTACAATTGATGAAAACATACTGAAACACTGCAACTATGTGTTCCTTCTAAGTTAACTGATTACTGAAAATTTCACATAAGGCCATGTGTGTGGGTTAAGAGAGTGGCAGTGAAGCAGGAAGAACAGATACCACAGGAGTCTGAGACCCCTGCTCACATAGTTTACTTATGTCTTCCAGACCACTCAAATCCAGACCCATGCATGTAGAGTGACCTTATACATTATCACTCAAACATGGACACATACGAGAATGAATAATGTATTAAAATAATTAAAAGTTTTTAAAATATTTATTTATTGACCATCTACTTGATTTTTCTGAAATTGGAACACTATAACATAATTCTATTAAAAGAAACTCTTTTCAAAATTAAATATCTCTAAAAATAACACTAACATATTTAAATGCATTAAACCAAATAGAAATACTTCTCTATATTGATTACCTGAACTGAAAAATAAAATATGTGGTACATGGTACATGGTACATATTGATACTCTTAATTCAGTTTCTTAGCTATATCTCTTTATAACACTAGCATATTGGTATATCTGAAGATGTACAATTATAATGTGGTCTTACTATTTTTAGTTTTTCATAAAATTTCAATCTTTCATAATTAACTAATTTGAAATTGTTGACACCATCAAATGATAAGCACATGATCATGACAAGCACAGAACAAATTCTATGAAATGAGTAATATTTTCTAGACAATTTTTTTTGTACTTGAAACACATAAATATTTTGGCACAAATATTCATACAAGTTCTGTGTTTTTTTGCCTTTATCTAAAACATCTTTCATCATCAAATATTTTTATAAGGCATAACTTATCAAATGTCCCCATGCCACTTCAAACATGAAAATATATTTTTAGACAAAATTCTAGAAGTGAATTTCTGGTTCAAATGTTATATGCATTTCTAATTCTGATTAGAATATTATATAACGGTCTCTATTAAAATCATACCAACCCATACTTACACAAGCAATCCATACCTGTGCCCATCTCAATGAATCCTTACCAAAGTAATGTGATATAAATAAGCCACTCCACCAGTCTGATAGGTAAAACTACTATATATTAATTTTGTCTTTTGCATTTCTCTTTTTGTAATTCTTCTCTTATACATAAGTACCATTTTTTATTGTTTATCTATGAAGTTTGTTTTATATTACTCACTTATCTATTCAGTTATTGAACATTTCCTCAATGACTTGTATAAGTCATATACTCAGAAAAGCAGACCTTTGTATGTAATATAAATTTGAGGTGTTTTTCAAAATGTTTATTTACTTTTGACTTTGCCAATAGTGATTTTTAACATATATAATATTTCTTAATTGAATTTATTCTTTATTTTAGTGTCTGGTTCTTGCATTGACATAGAAAAGCCATCCACCCTCAAATAATATGAATAAAGCTGTCAATAGTTCTTTCCAGTGCTTTTATAGAATAGTTTCTCATTTTTAAAGATTGATCCATGTGGAAACAATTTTGGCATAAAGTTTAAGCAATGGATTGAACTTATACCCATAAAATTATCCAGTATGTATTAGGTAACACCAGCCTAGTATTTTGTATTCTCTATTTTTTATTTTTAAAGAAGATTTAAATTACACAAATATTGCATAAAAATATAGACCCATCCCCCATATGACCAATCCCCCATCCCCTTCCATAATTTCCCACATTAACATCATCTTTCATTAATGTGTTATATTTGTTAAAATTGATGAACACATATTGAAGCATTGCTACTTACCATGGAATATAGTTTTTTTTATAGTTTACACTCTGCCCCACATATTTTTATAGGTTTTGACAGAATGCATAATGTCCTGTATACATCATTGCAATGTTATGTAGGAAAATTCCAATGTCATGAAAATGTCCCCATGTTTCACCTATTCTTTCCTGCCCCTCTTCTCAGAACCTCTGGTGGCCACTGCCTTTATATCAATGATGAACATTCTTCTATTGCTAGTATATTTTCTTTATGGGAAGGCTTCAACCAATCAATTCAATTATTTCAGGAACTATCCTCTTATTTATTTTTTTAAATATGCCTTATTTGCAGATTCACCCTTGTTTTTATCCTACTATATTTAGTTGTATCTTCCTTTTTTTTCCTAGCAAAATTGCCAACATTTTGTCAATTTTACCTGCTTTGTTTTTAATATTTAGCTTCTTTATTCTATATGATGTGTGTTTATTTTCATTTATTGTGCTCTTAAACAATTTCTTTCATATCCTTGATATATTTTATTTTTTCACTTCTTAATTTCTTAAAATATAAAATCATCCATCTTAATGAAATATGAGTAGAACTCATATAAATGTATTATGAGAATAAAAGAAAATAAAGAAATATACCAATAGATAAATAAAAGCACATCAGAAAAAATATGGCCACAGGTCAGAATAAACTATAACTCAATCTGTGTTGTGAGCTAAAAATACAAGAAAATTATGAAAAAAATATAACATATTCAGAACCTAGGAAAAAAGAAACATCCAGAAGAGAATGCAAGAATAATTCAAAATGTGTGTAATTAGATTCCATAAAGTAGAAAATCAAAGCAATGGAAGAGTATAAACATTAAAACATATTTCAAAATCATTTTCCTGATGTAAAAGAGGATTTGGACATACATTCACTAAGGATATACCATTTACCTGATGAAATCAACCCACAATGGTCAATATCTAGACATATTTTGGTAAACCTACTAAATTTAATCTTCCCTGGGAAAAAACATTCAGATTGGCATTAGACTTTTGTTCAATAGTTTGTTCAAATATAATAGAAAAGAGCAAGTAATTTAATTCAAGGAGGGAAATGTGGGGGAGAGATTTTATATCCATACAAACTGATCTCTATGTATGAAAGTCACAGAAAACCCATTGCTAATTTAAAAGAACTCAGGAAATCCTGATCCCATGAAGACTTTCTGAAGTTATGAATTTACTATATATGAACTTCAGGCAATCATGAAATCATAGGAGAAACTCTGGCATAGTGCCTGCTTATAAGCATTGAGTAACTGAAAAAATTATGTCATGGTGGGATAAAGATGCCAAGGAATAGTCTTAGAGATAAAGAGGAACATTCTACAATGATGTAAATGACGCACAATGATGATATCAATGAAAAGAAATAATCCATAATTATGTATACATTTAATTGGAAAGTTTCAAAATATATGAAACAAAACCTGAGAGAAGCAAAAGAAGAAAAAAAAATTCAATTTCCTCTCTCTTTATTTCTTAGAATGAATAATCAGAAAATCAGTAAGTCTATAGAAGTCTTATACAATATTATCAACTACCTTGACCTTTGGCATTTATAGGACATTGCATACAAAAAAATGAAAAAGGCACATTTTTTCAATTGCACAAAAAAAATTCACTAAAGTAGATCATATGCTGAGCAATAAAGTTTCAAATGTTCAAGAATGATAATGATACCAGAGTAAATGATAACAAGGGAATTAAATTGTAAATCATTAACAATAATATATATTGGGAAAATCCTTTAATTATTTTTAATTAAAGTTAACACTTCTAAATGGACTATGGTTCTTGGAAGAAATCACAATTAAAATCAGAAAATATTTTGACTTAAATGATAATGAAAATACAACTTATTAAAATTTGTAGCTTATAGCTAGAGTATTGTTTAAGGAGAAAATAGAAGGCTTTGAATTCTAGAACAACAAGACTAAATTTAATCCCAATAAGTAGAAGGAAGAAACTAAAAATGATAAGAGAAATAAATGAAATAGAGGATAAAGGAAAACAAAAACAAGTTATTAGGAAAAAAATCAATGAATTGTAAAAAGTCATAACTAGAATAATGAGAGAGAACAATACAACAATAACAGGAATTAAAAGAAATATTATGGAAGACAGTGTCAGATTAGGCAGATAGTACTCAAATGTCTTACAAAAACAACTGAGTATGATCAAATACCTGACTGAGGGATATGCCTTGGGGGGTCTGCAGATCACAACAATGCTTCACAACTTTCAGCAGGGTGAGGAACACAGATCAAAGAACCCAAAACAAGAAATGTCAGTTACAAAACCCCTGTAGAGTCTTGTAAATGTTCCCCTACCCTACCTGAAGATATAAAGCTGGGATAAAACTGCTAGCTCACTGTAGCTGACTGAGAATGGAACAGACATCTTCCTCCCTGTCAATGGGAAATGGAGGGAGAGTGAAGGGTCTTTTCTTCAATAAATTAGGCCAGCACAGCCTGCTTTGAATCTCAGCTCTAGACAGACCAAAACACTGGAAAACAGAGAGAGATACATCTCCATGAAAAGGTGTGCCAAAGACCACCATCTGCTGGCCAATCTGGAAATTACATGGACCAAAACTGATTTGGGGTCTCTCTATATACTAAGTCCTGGGAGAAAAATCTTAGTCCCATTCATGAGTCCCTGGCACAATTTTGATAACTTAAGGTGGGCAATTTTAAAGACTTAAAATAAGTTGAAACAAATATCAAAAAGAGCTGTGAAACTGTAAAAAAATAAACAAGAGAGAAAAATTGGTCATCAGAATAAATTCACCATTGTATTCAGATGCATAAAAATTAGCAAAAAATTACAAGTCATATAAGGAAACTGGCCCAGCCAAAGGAACAAAGCAAACATCCTGAAGAGATACAGGATTTAAGACAAGTAAGGATACACAACTCTCCTAAATCAATTTAAAGAACTGAAAGAAATTATGAATAAAGAGATAAAGGATAATAAGAAGACTCTTGGTGGAAAAAAAAACAACAACAACTTGAAAGCCTGCAAAGAAAAATAACAGATCTTATGGGAATGGAAGACAATGATGGATGGGATTAAAAATACATTAGAGGCAAATAACAGCAGATTTGAGATGATTGAAGATAGAATTAGTGATTTCAAAGACAGAATATCTGAACTTGAAAAGACAGGAGAACAGAAAGAAGAGAATGGAAAAAATGGAATAGGGTCTCAGGGAATTGAATGACAATGCAAAACACAAATAGGCATTATCAACATCACAGAAGGAGAAGAGAATGGAAAAATGGCAGAAAGGCTATTTGAGGAAATAATGACTGAAAACTTCCCATCCCTTAGGAAAGACACAAGTATCAATATCCAAGAAGGACAACCTATCTGAAACTGAAAAAATCTAAATAAACCTACCCCATGACACCTACTAATCATTCAGAATGACAAATATCAGAGATAATGAGATGATTCTGAAATCAGCAAGAGAAAAGCAAAGCAGCACTTATAAGGGAACCTAGATAAGATTGGCAAATTTTCATCAGAACTCATGGAGGTGAGAAGAAAGTGGCATGATGTATTTAAGGTACAGAAAGAGACATACTGCTAGCTGATAATTCTGGATGTGGCAAAGCTGCCCTTCAGAAATGATGATGATTTCAAAGTCTTCACAGACAAACAAAAACTAATAGATTATATTAACAATAGACCCAAATTACAAGAGATAATAAAGGGAGTGCTGCAGCCTCAAAGGAAAACAAGAGTGAGAGATTTGGAGAAGAATGTGTAAGTGAAGATAATTAGGAAGGGTAAATTAAAAGGTAAAAAGATAATAGTATGATATGACAACAGAAAGCCAAAGGACAAAATGACTAAAGTACCTAATACCTTTACATAATTACATTGAATGTTGATGGTTTGGCTTCCCCAATCAAAAGTCATAGACTGATAGAAGGAATTTAAAAATATATGGGGGACGGATGTGGCTCAAATGGTTGGGCGTCCGTCTGCCATATGGAGGGACCTGAGTTCGATCCCTGGGACCTCCCGGTAAAATAATAAAAAAAAATATATATATATATATATATGTATATATATATAGAGAGAGAGAAGACGCATGGGCTGCCAGGCTCTGTGTGCCCATGAGCTGCCAGCCCCCGGGAGCCATGCAGCAAGATGATGATGAAAAAAAAAAAATATATATATATATATATGAACCATCTATATGTTGTCTACAAGAGACTCACTTCAGAGGTAAGGACACAACCAGGTTAAAAGTGAAAGGTTTATTAAAGATATTCCATGAAAATAGTAACCAAAAAAGAACCTGCATAATAATATTAATATCAGAAAAATTATATTTAAATAAAGGATGAAGAAGGTCATTATATATTAAGAGGAGCACTTCAGCAAGAAGAAATAACAAAACTAAATATTTATGCACCTGACCTCAGTGCTCCAAGATACGTGAAACACACAATAACAAAGCTGAAGGGAAAAATAAATGACTCTACAATAATAACTGTTAACTTCAATACACCACTCTCAGTTTGGGATAGAACATCTGGACAGAGGATATATAAACAGTGAGCTTGAATACTATGATAAATGCACTGCACTTGACAGATATCTCTAGAGCATTGCACCCGAAAACAACAGGATATGCATTATATTCAATTGTTAATGGTTTCTACTCCAAGATAGACCATATGTTGGATACAAGATAAGTCTCCATAAATTTAAAAGGATTGAAATATTACAAAACACTTTCTCTGATCATAGCAGAATTAAGCTGGAAATAATTCTGAAGCTATTCAAATGAGTTCAGAAACAAAGGGAGTCCTATAAACACCTTCAAATACATTTGAAATAAAATTATTTGACAGTGGGAAGCGGTTGTGGCTCAATCAGTAGGGCTCCCGTTTACCATGTGGGAGGCCCCGTGTTTGGTTCCCCGGGCCTCCTGGTGGGGGCAGGCCCGCCCACATGGCGCGGTTGGCTGACCCAGCGAGCACAAGCAGCAAGGGGGGTATAAATGAATAAATAAATAAAATCTTAAAAAAAAAAATATTTGACAGTGACAAGAATTTTCTCTGTTCTGGCAAAAGTGTTTATAGAGCTAGAAAACAAAGTCTTTAAAAAAAGAGTACTTAAATAGTTACAGCTTGCATCTATTGACTATATAACAAGCACTGAGCCAGGAAGTTGATATTCTGGACTCAATTCTAAGTTAACATCTCTGCTGGAAGTGTAGTCATTTCCGCTTCACAGATGAGGGACTGATGCTCAGAAATGAGAATTATCTTACAGAGAGACAGAAAGCAGTAAGGAAGGCTATAATTGAATCTAGGTCTCTCTGACCCTAGAGCTCATGCTCTTTCCACCATAACTACACTGACTTTTCAACAAGAATGTTACCAATTTAATCTTCCATTGCTTCAAAGATGGAGCATTCACTACTATTTACTATTGTTGGATTTCTGTTATTATTGAGTGGTGATAGTGACAGTTTTAAGAAATTTTATGTGTAATTCATGAAGGATAAAATTAGCAGCTATGGAAAAGTATTTTATCTCTTGGAGAGCAATATCTGCCCTTCCTAGGAATTCTTTTTTCCTCTGTGTAGCAAACATAGAGCCTAACAATACAAGGTAGAAGATACTCATCCAGTTTTTAGGAGTGCTTTGTTTTTTAAATAAAATAAGTGCCATATTTATTATAACAGTCAAAAAAAGAATTGTGAACAGCTCTATGACAATTAACATAATTTGTGTCCATGGTTGTCAAAGTTTTTCTGTAAAGGAGAAGATAGTAAATATTTTAGTCATGTGCATTTTGTCACGTATTCTTTATAAATAGATAATAGAGACACATTAGTAGAGGTAAGTGATATATGACAAATAGATTGGATAGTTAGATGATAGATGATAGAGAAAGAGGCAAAGATTAGTTAGATAGATGATAGATAGATAGATAGATAGATGATAGATAGATAGATAGATAGATAGATAGATAGATAGATAGATAGATAGATGATAGATAGAGAGATGCATACACACATAGTGATAGAGAGATAGAGTTAGATATAGAAAAATAATATTCATTTAAAAATATAAAAATCATTCTTATCTCAAAGGCCACCTGTACCCAACCCATAGGTAAGATTTGTCTGCAGGTGATATTTTGGCAATCCCTGATTTAGATGAAGTGGATAAATTCCTTGAAAAACAGAAGTGACAAAAAGTGCAAAAATTAAATAGAAAAGATACTTTATCTTCATTTACTTTTTAAAATTTATTTAATAATTGAAAATCTTCAAACAGAGAAAATTCCAGGCCCGTATGGATTAGCTGGATAATTCTACCAAACTTATGATGAAGAAATATATTGATCTTATACAAATTTTTTTCATAAAATAGAAGAAGAGAGAACATTTCTCATCATGTTTATGAGAAAATTACTGTACTATCAACACTATCAGGAATACATTACAAAAAATTAGGCCTAAAAAACAATATTCCTCATGAAAATAGTTGAGAAATATCAACAAAATATGAATAAATGAAACACAGCAATGCCCAAGGGGGGTTATACCATGAATGCAAGGTTTTTTCAACACTTAAAAATTAATCGTTGTAATTCACCATACTAATAGACTCAAAAAGAAAAACTGTATAATGAATCATATCAATCATCATTGAAAAAACATTGATCTAATTTAAAACACATTTATGGTTATAAAAAAATGTTACCATAGGAATATAAGGAAATTTTCTCAACCTGATAGAGGACATCTATATAAGACCTCTGGTTATGGATTAATGGTGAAATACATAATGCCTTTCCCCTCAGATCAGAGAGAAGACAAGGATTTTCACTCTTTTTTTCAAAGGAAATGTTCTATTTTTAAAGCATCTTTAGATTACATAAGTGTTACATCAAAAGGTAAGGGAATTCCCATATACTTCACATCTTCCCCACCCCAAACTTTTCCCAACTAACATCTTTCATTAGTGTGGCACATTTGTTGCAATTGATGAAAACATATTGAAGCATTACTAGTAAACATGGTCTATAGTTTACATTACAGTTTATACTTTACACAGCACGGTTTTATAGGATTTGACAAAATGTATAAGGGCCTGTATCTGTCATTGCAATGTCATACAGAACAACTCTAATTTCCAAAAAATGCACTATGTTACAACCATTCTCCCCTCTCCCTCCCCTCAGAATCTCTGGAAATCACTGCTTTTATATCATTGTTACTCATTCTTGCATTACTAGAATAATAATATCTACTTTAGTCCATAGTTCCATTCCCCATTTATGTTTGTGCATTCCTCAATCTTGAGGTTTGGGATGTTCATGCCCATTCTGTTTCTGATTGAGAGGGAGCTTAGATCTAATGGGACAGATGGATGGAACTGTTTTGCTTGCAGTTATATGTGCTCTCTATTTTTGGGGATAGATGTTGTCCATCATCATCTTTTTATTAGTTTTCCTGGGTGAATCCAATGAACTGGAGAGTAGGTATTGCATCTCTACTGAGATTCAGTGCTCAACTGGAATATGAACAGACTGAAGATTTAAGTCTTTGAGACATACATTTAGCAAGTATGTGTTAATTTTAGTTGATGAACCAATGTTGATACATTATTAGTAATAAAGTCTATCGTTTAACTGAGCGTTCACTCTTTGTGTTGTATATTTATATGGTTTTTGGCAAGTATGTAATGTCATGTATCTGCAATTATAATATCATACACCCCTCATTCTTTATGACACAGGAACCAATGTTTGTTGCGTGCCTGCTATGTGACAGGCACTGTACTGCTTATCTTCAAAGAGCAGAAAGGTAACACACAACAACCCTCAAACCAAGTAAGCTCACAGTCTGGTTAAGGCTGACTGACATAGTACAGAAGGACCTGTGTCAGAAGGCAGTCAGGAGAGAGTGGGAAGTGCTAGGCTGGCAAACCTTTCCCAAGACCCAGTTGGGAATGTCAGGCATGATTAATTAGCTAGGTAATAATTAGCATGATGTACTTTCCAAGTGAGGAAAAAGCCAAAGATTTGGGGGACAGAACTTGGCAACAAGAAAGTTCAAAGAAGAAGAACCAAGTGTGTTTGACATGAAGAAATGTGTGAGGACAAGTATCTCATCTTTGAAAATGACCCACCTTTTGTATCTCAAGCTGTTATCATGGCATTAGGTAGCCATTTCTAAAAAAACAGTGTGTGAACAAATGGAAGGTCTGAGTGATCTAGGAGCATGCTCAACAAGCAGCTTTAAGAACTCTTAGTGGAGACAAGTCACCTCAAGTAAAAGAGATTCCATATAAGCCTATAGACAAAACATATTCTCAAGGAGAAGACTTATATCCCCTCTCTGAAGGTCCCATCATGTGTTCAGGACCAAGATCTCATCTGATGTTAGGCCACTCTTCACTTTCCAGGCTGTCTCTGTGTCTTGGCTTCAGTAGTTAGCTCCAATACCAGGTTCAGACCTGTCCAGACCCTGAGCTAGGCAGGGCATAGGCAGGCAGCCTAAGTTGATAACCAGGGCTGGCACCTGCTGCCTGCTTCCAGTGACCATTCTGGACCCCTGGACAAGCCACTGCATGACTATATGACCCCCCAGTGCCAGCCATGATCACAGCATTACTCCTGCCTCAATCCTCTTTCACCCTGCTTCAGAGCCGCTGAACCATACCTGGTAGTTGTATTTCATATGCTATATGTGATCTCATGAAATCCTCATAAAACAGTCCACCAAGTTGTGAAGAATTGCACCACATTGCAGATGAAGAAATAAGGCCCCAGGAGGTAAGATAAACTACCCAAGATTACTCAGCTTCTTAGCAGTAGGGGTGGGATTCAACCTGAGTTGAATCCTAAAGACTGTTTTCCCCACTCTTCTGCATCATTTATGTCGTATTCAGCCAAGCTTGCCACAGGCCTTTTGCCCAGTGTGCTTGTCTCTGCCCAGGATCCAGATGGGCATTCACTGGTGGAGAGTTTTGAACCCCAGGGACTGTGATGAAGCTTAATTTTCCTATACTCAACAAATATTTTTTGAGTATCTATTCCAAGCTAAGAACTGTGCTGAGCTATCATGGTGCTTTCTGGCTGTATGAACTCACCCACAGCTGGGCCTAGCCATGAACTCCACCTCCCAGAGCCATTGCTATGTCTTCAGGGCACCATGGAAAATGTATGGTGTAAATAATAGGATAGCATATGCAAAAAAACAGACTTAAGCAAACTGTGGACTATAGTTAGCAATATTTTAAGATTCTTTCATCAGTTGTAACAGAGATACCACACCAACGTTAATTGCCAATAACAGGAGTTTATAAGGGTTATGGGGTTTTCATTTCAGAGCACAGAATACTTTCTAAAATTGATTGTGGTGATGAATGCCCAACTCTGTGATTATGCTGAGAGCCATTGATTGTACACTTTGGATGGATTGTATGGAGTGTGACTAAAACTGATTTTTAAAAAAGTAATAAAATAAATATATATATGAAAAAACATTCAAGACATCATAGATCAGATGCCTAAATGCATTAAGCAGTGTGATCCTGAGATATATGAAAGAAATTTTGGGAACCATACAATTGCCCCAAGTTTACTTTGTTCAGAGAGTTTCTATGCTGTGGTGCAGGGAGGGAAAACACAGAATATGTGCACTTTCTAAGGTGAAGAAGAAGAGCTGAAAGTCAAGAGAGACCAAGGTGGCTAGACATCACAGAACACAGTATGGGAGGAAAGACAATAACTCAGAGAGAAACCTCAGGAGATCTGCAGTTGTTCTCCCTCAAATATTCAGGAAGAAAAAATTGATCATACATACATGTATGGAAACTACCTGGGAAAGAACCACAAGAAAGGATAAATGATAATAGTTCCTGGTATTATCACAGTGATGGTAGTATTAGTGCTTGTTCCCACAAGTCAGAGTGGAAAAACTCAGAAATTTACAAGGGCATTAGGTAGAGCTCAAAGAAAGTTCTTGCCTCAGTAGTTAGTAGTAATTAACACTGGGCTGGGCACAATGCTGGTCCCACCTTACAAGCAAGAAATTAAAGGTCAAACTGTTTCCAAATAACTGATCCCAGGACAAAGCTCAAGAATATTTTTAAGGAAAAAAAGATATCAAGCACCCAACAAAGTTACAGAACATAATATTTGAAGTCTAATAACAAATTAACAGATATTCAAAGAAGCAGGAAAATATAGCCAATAATGAAGAGAAGTATCAATCAATTGAAATCAACCAGGAGTGGACATAAATTAGGCTGTCACATTAGCAGGCTAAGAGGAAAAATCACATGATCATATCAATCAATGTATAAAATTAAAAAGCATTTGATAAAATCCAACACTGGTCATGATTAAAACTCAGCAAGTAAATAATAGAGCAGAATTTTCTCAACTTCATAAAGAACATATACAGAAAACCTACAGTTATCACACTCAAGAGTGAAAGATTGAATGTTTTCCACCTAGTATTGGGAAAAAGGCAATAATGGCCATTCTCACTAGTAATACTGAAATTTTATACCACTTGATTAAGACAAGAAGTAATAAATATCATTACAATGGGAAAGGAAGACATAAAATGTCTCTATTTGTAGATGACATGCTTATGTAGATAGAAAATCCTAAGGAATCTAGCAAAACCAAAGAAATGAAAACAGAGCAAGGTCATAAGATAAAAGATCAACACTCAAATATCATTCTCATTTTCATATACTAGTAACAAACATGTGCAAACCAAAATTAAAAACACAATACCATTTAAAATTGCTCCAAACTAAATGAAATCCATAGATATACATTTAACAAAATAGATACAAGGTTTGTTATGCTTAAATTTTAAAATGCTGATGAAAGAAATCAAAGAAGTTTAAATAAATGGAAAAAAATATTGTGTTCATGGATTGGAAGACTCAACATAGAAAAATGTCAATTCTCCACAAATCAATGTATAAATTTAATATAATTCCTCTCAAAATCTCAGAAAGGGTTTTTGAAGACATAGATAAGTTTGTGCTAAAATTTATATGAAAAGGAATACACATTAGGACAGCAAAAACAAACCTGAAAAAAGAATAAAGTGAGAGAAATCACTCCTACTCTACTACAGATATCAAGACAGTGTGGTATTGGCAGAGAGATGGACACACAGATAGATAGAACAAAACACAGAATACAGAAACAGACCCAAACAAGTATGTTCAACTCATTTTTTATAAAGGAACCAAAGCAATGAAGTGGGGGAAGGATAGGTCTTTGAACAAATTGTGCTGAAGCAATTGGACATCCGTAGGCAAAAACAAACAAACAAACAAAAATCCCTCATCCCTAACCTCATGCATTATGCAAAAATCAACTCAATAGGTATCACATACTTTTAAGTAAAATGAAGAACTGAAAAAACTATCCAGAATAAACAGGATGATCTTCAGGATTGAAGTGTAAGCAAAGTGTTCTTAGACTTGACAGAGAAAGCACATTTCATAAAAGGATAATCCATACATTAGTCTTCATCAAAATTAAAATCTTTCTCTTTGCAAAATCCCATGTGAAGAAAGTGAAAAGACAAGCTACAGACAGGAAGAAATATTTGCAAACTACATATCAAAGTTCAAGCATCTAAAATCTATAAAGAACATTCAAAATTCAGCAGTAAAACATCAAAAAATGCTATTGCAAATGGGCAAAATATATGACAGATATTTCACCAAAAAGGATAGCGAGATGGTGTGGCAGTTTGATGTAATTATGAATTCCAAAAATATAATTGAATCATGCTTGTAAACTGATCTGTTAATCTGGGCATGATTAGGTTAGGATTACGGCGCTGAGCCCCACCCCTTGGTGGGTGGGGAATTGAATATAAAAGGCAAGGCCAAGGACAGTTGAAGCAGTCTTTTGCAAAGCCATTTTGATGTTGGAAAGAAGGCCCCAGGAGAAGAGAAGCAAGCCGTTTGCCTGATCGTCTACAGTTGAACTTGTGGAGGAAACAGGAGCTAAGCCCGGAGAGAAATGCAGCCCCAGGAAGAGAGGAACCCCAGAAGCCTAAACTCTGGCAAATCCCTGCAGCTGTCTTGCTATAACACTTGGCAATGGACTGTGGTGAGAGAAGAAACTTAACGCTTTATGGCCTGGTATCTGTGGACTTCTACCCCAGATAAATACCCTTATAAAGACCAACCCATTTTTGGTATTTCACATTAGCACCCCTTTGGCTGACTAATACAGATGGTATAAGCACATAAAAAGATGTTCAACATCATTACCCATCAGGGAAATGTAAATTAAAACCACAATGAGAAACCCTACATACTTGAATGAGTTAGCCAAAGGGGTACTGATACAAAGTACCAGAAATCTGTTGGTTTTTGAAAGGAGTATTTACTTGGGGTAGAAACTTATAGTTACAAGGTCCTAAAGAGTCCAACTCCAGGTACTATAGGAGGTACTTTTTCACCACATGTCTGTTACCATGTGATGAATTAAGATGGCTGCTGATGTCTGTGAGGGTTCAGGTTTCCTCTTCCCTCTTAAGACTCCATGGGCCCAGGCTCTTCCAATCTCAGCTGTAGGCTGGAGGGCTCATTTCTTTTTGGGCTTAGCTGACCTTGTCTCTTCACTGTAAACTATCAAGCGAATAGCTCATCTCTCTTCCTAGAGCCACAGGATCAAAGCTGACAAGTTCTCTCCTCTTCTGTGTCTATGGAGCTCTCTCAATTCTTGTGTGTATATATCCTTGTGTCCTCTTGATTGAGTGTCCATTTGTATAACCCACCAAGTGGGTGGGAACTCAATCCTGCATGCCCTAATGATGTGGTCAAACCAAAGGCCTAATCTTGATTTAATCAAGTAAATGTAAAACCTTTGAATATAAATCAATCAAAGGGTATCATGCTGAGAGGAACAGACCAGTTTACCAACATAACCAATGTCTCCTTTTGGAATTCATAATATCAAACTGCCACACATTACCCTCTGAATTCCAGAAAAAGAAATTACAATATTAAAAAAAATCTTAAATCTGTAACAGTGTTTTTTACAAAGTCACATCACAATCATTTAAAGGAATTTGTGTCTTAGGACAAATTCTCTTCTGGTGGTAGACCTGTGCAGCTCACAAACAATTTTTCTCTTTCCAGTATACAGAAACACAGACAAACAAAGGATAAATATTTGCATTACCATGAGGAGAATACAGGAAGGAAACATGAGTCACCAGTCCCCTACAGTTCTGAAAACCTGCATGGCATATTCCATTAGATTTCAAAGTCTAAAAATCATTCTTAATATGATGGTTTCTTCTCCTTGGGACTTCCTGGGGCCCATCCTTTCCACAGGTTTGCCCAATGGCCATTTTATTGGTTCTACCCTCATCAAACATCTGAACATTGGGGTGATGGCCACACCTTCCCCAATCTTTGGGGTACAATCTCAATCCCCTTAGTACACTGAGGTGGTGGCAACATTAATCTCTGGTGTACAGGCCCAATCCTCTCAGAATAGTCAGTTGGCAACCTGGCCTTCCCTAACCTATGGAAGACAGGCCCACCCCTCTCACACCTATGAAGTGTTGATCTCACTGTCCCCAAACTATGAGGAACAGGGCCACCTCTCTCTGAGCACTGGAGGGTGGACCTCTCCCCAAACTTTGGAGAATGTGCCCCACCATTTTTGTAGTCTAGGATGGCATAACTATCTCTGAAAACAGGATGGAACAACCACACTCTTCAACTGCTGGGGCAAACTCACACTCTCTATGCACATGCATGAAGTTCCTCTCTTAGCCCAAGGAAATGAATTCCAGAACTCAGCATCCATGGTTTTCCTCTTGAGGTCATTTTCCCTTCCATCTCTCCCTGCATGTCTCTTTTAGTCCAGGGTGACAATGATTTTGTTCATACAGCTCTCTAAAAGGCTGTTGGTTTAGAATGCAAGAAGCAGGGGTCCAAGCCAGCAGACAGTAAATTTTCCACAAGTCTTTTCTAGATAACTGCATTTTCAATCCTAGCTTACAAGTTCCAAGTTTAGTTAATTCCTAAAATGGGTCACTATCATCTAGGGGATTGATTTCCAGAAGCTTGGAATTTCCAGAATCAGTTTCTGATTTCTTTGTGCTCAACAATTCAGTTCTTGGCTTATCTCTTTTGTTTAGCATTTTGATATAAGCTGCAAGGAGAAGCTGTATTAGTCAGAGATCTCTAGGAAAACAGAATCAACAGGAGATATCTGTATATAGCATGAAATTTTATAAAACCCTCTCATGCTACAATGGGATGCATAAGTCCAGATCCCACAAACCAGGGGCCCCAATAAAGATTGGATGAAGGTCCCAGGAGATGTTGGCTGTCAAAAGATGATGAAAATCCATAAATGTCCTTGTATTACAATTATCCCCGTGCTTGCTTTACCAAACAAATGGGCACAATTACCTGGCCAGGTTGACACATTAACCTAAATATCTCAGTGCACCCCTTGTCAACTTGGCAACCATACACATCACCTTAAACCATACTTAGTCTCTAAAGAAAAAAAGTAAGAAACACACATATTGTATTAGTCAGCCAAAGGTGTCCTGATGCAAAATACCAGGAATCTGTTAGCTTTTATAAAGGATATTTTTTGGGATAAAATCTTATAGTTACCAGACCATAAAGCATAAGTTACTTCCCTCACCAAAGTCTATGGCCACCTGTTGGAGCAGGATGGCTGCCAATGTCTGCCAAGAGTTCAGGTTTCCTGGGTTCCTCTTTTCCCAGGGCTTGTTTCTATTTGAGATCAGCTGCCCTGCCAGCTCCACAAGGCCAGTTTTAGACTATCAGGCAACCAGCTCTGACTCTTTGTCCCAGGGGTTGATTGTATCCAGGGTCAGCTGCTCTGCTCCCTTTGTACTTACTTCTCAGGCACCAGCTGAAAACTCCAACCAACTCCTCTTCTATGCCATGTAGTTTTCTCTGTGAGTCCCTCCCCACCAAGGGGGTAGGGACTCAATGTCTTACTGACATGGCCCAATTAAAACCTTAATCATAATTTAATTAAGTTAAACTAAAACCTCTGAATCCAATACAATATAATATGCCCAGAGGAAAACACCAGTTCACAAACATAATCCAATATCTATTTTTTGAATTTGTAAACAATATCAAACTGCTATACATATATATATTTCTGCCTACCAATATTCAACTGCTCTGTGTACAACCAGAAACTCCTTAATTCCCTACAAAATAGTGTACAAGTCCATGAGTAATATTCACTCTTAAACTTGACATCCTTAAATATTATGATGTAAAACTAACACAACTTGTCATATGATAAGGAAAAGTTTAGGGAAGAAAAAAAATCATTTTATATACATATACAATCATACTCATAAGCAAACATGGCAAAAAGATTCATGACCATTACAATCCTCATTTTTGTAACTGGTCACATAGTTAAAGTTCATATTTAACATTGTCTTCTCTCACTACCCATTCCAAGTTCCCACTACCCTCAGCAACCACTTCGGCTGGCCATGGTTTGTTGCCTGGTGGGGTGACCCAAACTTTCATCCCTGAAAATTTTGGGCCATGGTTAGTCCTGCTTGGATTGGGGTTTTGCAATTTTCCATTGACTTTAATCACAGGTCATGGCAGTACTAAGAGATACCTTAGAGGATCCCCTGTATTCCAGGCAAACTCTTCCATTTCCCCTTGGTAGTCAGGATCAGTCACCACAATCAGTACAGTAATTTCCTTTGTTGCCTGTTGATTCAAAGGTTAAAGAAGTCCAAAGTGGCCAGGCAGCAGTCTTAACTTTCAGCACAGTAAATCATTGTTGTGTTCCCTGGTGGAAGCACTCTTCCTTTTGGAACTAAGGCATGTAGACCAGCAAAGATTAAGGTTTCAGGGACAGGATGAAAAATTTTCCTAGTGGGTCACTAGGAGATGCCACACTCATTTCCACCCCTTGAATCCTGGGCCCATGAATATTGGCTATGGGAGAAACATCACCATAGAGTGGACACTGATTTAAAGCATACTCAGTCTCCTGGAGAACATTTCACCAGCCCTGCAAAGCATTGTTACCTATTTGGCACCTTAAATGAGTCTTCTAAAGGCAATTCCACAATTCTATCAATCCAGTTCCTTCAGGATGATGGGGAACATGGTAAGACCAGTAAATTCTATGAGCATGTACACATTCCTGAACATCATTTACTGTGAAATGGGTTCTTTGATCTGAAGCAATGCTGTATAGAATGCCATGACAGTGGATAAGACATTCATTAAGCCCAAGGATGGTAGTTTTGGAAGAAGCATTGTGTGCAGGGAAAGCAAACCCATATCTAGAGTATGTGTCTATTCCAGTTAAAAGAAATCACTTCCCCTTCCATGATGGAAGTCATCCAATGTAATCAACCTATGGCAAGGTAGTAGGCTGATAACCTCAGGAATGGTGCCATATTGGGGCTTGAGTGTGAGACTCTGATTCTGACATATTGGGCACTCAGCAGTGGCTGTAGCCAAATCATCATTGGTGAGGGGAAGTCCTTGTTGCTGAGCCCATGTATATCCTCCATCCCTACCTCCATGTCCACTTTTGTCATAAGTCCATTGGTCAATGACAAGAGTGGCTAGGAAAAGAGGGTGAGTGTTAGCCACAGACTGGGTCATCTTATCTACTTGGTTATCAAAATCTTCCTCTGCTGAAGTCACCATCTGGTAAGCATTCATGTGGGACAAAAATATTTCCATGTTTTTGCCCACTCAGAAATGCTTATCCACACACCCTTTCCCAAAACCTTTTTGTCACCAATTTTCCAATCATGTTTCTTCCAAGTCTTTGATAATCCAACCAAACTATTAATAGCCCATGAAACAGTGTAAAAAATCGCCTCAGGCCATTTATTTTTTCAGGCAAAATGAACAACCAGGTGCACTGCCTGACATTCTGTCCAATGGGAGAATTTGCCCTCACCACTCTCTTTCAGGTATGTTCCAGAAAAGGGTCGCAGCTCTGCAGCTGTCTGCTTGCAGGTGGTACCTGCATATCATGCAGAACCATCTGCAAACTAGGCCCAAGTTTTCTCTTTCTCAGTCAATTGATTGTAAGGGACACCCCAAGAGGCCAAAGAAGTGGACTTGGAAAGAGAAGGTAAAATAGCAGGGGTGGTGACCATGGCCATTTTGGCTACTTCATCATGCAACTTACCTGTGCTTTCAGGACGGCTCAAGCCTTATCTTGTATATACCACTAACATTTTATTATGGAGTGCTATAGTGCACATGCAGCTTTATGAATTGGTGAGTCAGACAATACCAAGTTCACGATAGATAACTCAGGTCTCATGGTAACTTGATGGCCCATCGTTAAGCATTCAGTCTCTACTAAGGCCCAGTAGAAGGCCAAAATCTGTTTCTCAAAAGGAAAATAGTTATCTGTAGAGGATGGCAGGGCATTGCTTCCAAATTCTAAGGGTCTGCATTGTGATTCCCCTATAGGGACCTGCCAAAGTCTGTAAGCATCACCTCTATTTTAAACTGAAGCTTCCAGCACCCTTGCGTCTGCTGGATCATATGACCCAAGTGGTAACAGAGCTTTCAGAGCAGCCTGGACCTATGGCAGTGCCGTCTCTTGTTTTCATCCCCAATAAAATCTAGAAGCTTTTCTGGTCACATTACAACACTAGGCTAAGTTGCAATTTCAGGAGCAAAGGCTCATAAGCATAGTCATCAATATCAAGGTCCCATCAGTGGATCTTACTTCTTCACTAGTCATTGCCCACCTACTTGGGGGATTGTTGTGGTTCCCTTAAAGAATGTGGCAGAGCTCCCCAGGATAGGAATTCAATATCCTTTCATTCCTTGTGTGAATCTCTATCCACGGTGACAATGTCCCTTGAGCTTTTGAACACTTTTATATACCTCCTCTGTATGCTTAGCTGAACTTCCTCCCATGTTTCCCCCATCACTGACACCCCACACCAATTATCTACCACTGCAACAGTTGTAACCCTTCTGTGATCCAAAACTTCTACAAAAATGAAGCCAAGAATATGGCCAAATACAATTAGTAGGAAAATGAAATAATAATAAGTTTAAACATAATAAATGAAATAAATATTAATTTATAAAAACTAAAACAAAAAAATTATAAATTTAAAAATTGTTACATAAATAAATCATGAAAAATATTCAAAAAAAATTTTTTTAAACATTTTTCCTTTCATCACTCTAATATCTGTTCTCCTGTATGTACAGTGGTATTTTTTTCCATTTCTTCCCCAGTGCCTTACTTTTTAAAATTTTTTCTTCAAAGAAGTTTTAGGTCACAGTAAATCCACATACAGAATATAGGGGACTCCCATATACCCAACATTCTCTCCCTTTTCCCCCTTCCCATATTAATAATCCTTTTATATGTGGATGGTACATTTCTTACAACTGATGTACAAATATTGAAACATAGCTCCTGACAATGATCAATGGTTTACATTATGGTTTACATTTTAGACCATATACTTTCATAATTTTTAAATGAAATTTAACATGACTTGTATCCATCATTGCAAGATCATGCAGAACATTTCCGTTGCCCCCTAAATACCCTCTCTTCTATCTATTCTATTTCTCCCTCCTCCTCCCCTCTGGGCCCATGGCAACCATCAGGATTCACTCCTTGAAGGACAAGATTCATAGTTACTTGCAACAACACTAAGGGCTTGATATACTGGTCTGACCTCCCCTATTAGGAACCACCCATGCACTCAAGAGACATCCAAACCTCTGAGAATATATCAGGCCTTCCCAGGAAGGGATTCCAACTCCTTGCCAGTCATTATATGAGTCTTCACTCACTGATACAACACACTATGACAAAATGATCCCTTGCACATTCTCTAGAAGCCTGCCCCAGGTGAATCCTTTCCTGAATGCACCCCCATCCAATACCCTAAACCAGTAACCCTTCCTTGTCATATTCTCAAAAAAAACTTTCTCAACATTACCGATTCAACCCTGTACCTGCCAAGCCCCGGTGTTCATTTGCTCCCTCCCCTATCCCTCCCTTCAGTTCAATGGACAATCCAACCCATTCTATCCATCCTACCTCCCAGTCAAGCTTGCACCACCCAATCCAGTAATATCACTACATCCCTGTTATAGCCCTTCACTGTAGAACTACTCACTCCCACCTTATCATAGATTTCACCCATATGGGTGTTGACTAACAACCTTCTTCTCCCGTTATATTTCCTGTAAACCAATCTTCGAGGCTCTGGCTCTCTGAGTCTGCTCGATTTGCTTAATTCATTTCAGAGAGATCACGTACTATTTGTCCTTCAATGCCTCAGCGTAACGTCCTCAAGATTCATCCATGTTATCCTGTGTGTTACTACCACATTCCTTCTTACAGCTGAGTAATATTTCATTGTATGTTTATACTACATTCTGCTTATCCATTCATTTGTTGGTGGGTATTTGGGTTGATTGCAACTTTCAAAAATGAGGAATAATGTTGATGAACCTTGGTATGCATATATGTTTGTGTTCTTGCTTTCAAATCTTCTGAGTGTATACCCAGAAGTGGAATTGCTGGATCATATGGCAGATCTATAGTTAGTTTTTTGAGGATCTGCCAAACTGTCTTCCAGAATGACTGGACCATTCAATATTCCCACTAGTGGTGGATGAGGGTTCCAATTATTCCACATCTTCTTCAACACATGAAGTCCTCTGTTTTTTAAATGGCCTCCAGTCCAATGGGTATAAGATGACATTTAATTATAGTTTTTATTTGCATTTCTGTCATAGCTACTGATGTTGAGCATCCTTGCAAGTGCTTTATATTCATTTGTATTTCTTCTTTAGAGAAGTGTCTAATCAAATCACTTTCCCATTTTTAAATGGGTTGTTTGTCTTTTTATTTTTGAAATAGAGGAATTCTTTATATATGCTGGATATTAGGTTCCTATCAGATATATGTTTACCAAACATTTTTTCCCATTGGGTAGGTTGTCTTTTCACTTTCTTGACAGACTCTTTGGGGTGCAAAAGCTTTTAATTTTGAGGAGGTACCATTTATCTGGTTTTTTTTTCCTTTCAAGGCTCTTGCTTTGGATGTGAAATTCATGAAAATATTTCATATTGCAATATCCTGTAGATGCTTCCCTACATTATCTTCCAAGGTCTTTATCATCTTAGCTCTTATATTTGGATCTTTGATCCATCTTGAGTTGATTTTTGATTGAGGTGTGAGATGATGTTTCTATCTCATTCTTTTCGATATTGATATCCACATCTCCAAGCACCATTTGTTGTTGGGGCCATTCTTTCCCAAATGAGTGGGCTTGGTGGCCTTGTCAAATATTAGGTGACTATATATGCAAGGCTTGATATCAAAACTTTCAATTTAGTTCCATTGTTTGGTATGTCTATCCTTGTGTTAATACCATGCAGTTTTGATCACTGTAGTTTTGTATTATGGTTTAGAGTCAGGTAGTGTGATTCCTCCAGTTTCATTTTTCTTTTTCAATACGTCTTTGGTTATTTGGGGCATCTTGCCCTTCAAAATAAATTTCATAGTTAGTTTTCCAATTTGGTAAAAAATGCTGTGTTGATATTCATTGGGATTGCATTTAATCTGTAGATTAATTTGGGTACAATAGACATTTTAATGGTGTTTAGTCTTCCCATCCATGAACAGGAAATATTTTTCCATTTATTTAAGACTTCTTCAATTTCCTTAACACTGTTGTGTAGTTTTTTGTGTATAAGTCATTTACATTTTTAGTTAAATTTATTCCTAGGCATGGCATTTGATTCTTTTAATTACTATAGTAAAAGGTATTTTTTTTCTTGATTTCCTTCTCATATTGTTCATTATTGGTGTACGGAAATGCTACTGATTTTTGTGCCTTTATGTTATAACCTGCAACTTTATTGAACTCATTTTTAAACTCTAGAAGCTTTGTTGCAGATTTCTCAGGGCTTCTATATACACGATTGTGTCTTCTGTAAATATTGATATTTTTTCTTCTTCCTTTCCAATTTGGATGCCTTTTATATCTTTTTCTAGCCTAAGTGCTTGAGCAAGTACTTCTAATACAATGTTAAATAGGAGCAGTGATAGTGGCCATCCTGTCTTGTTCCCAGTCTTAGAGGGAAAGCTTTTAGCATTTCACCATTGAATGTGATGTTAGCTGTGGCTTTTTCATGTATACCCTTTATTATGTTGACAAAATTTCCTTCTATTCTTATACTTTGTAGTGTTTTTATCCAGAAAGAGTGCTGTATTTTGTCTAATACTTTTTCTGCATCTATACAGATGATCATGTTTTTTTTTGCTTTCAATGTGTTTATGTGGTAGATTATATTGATTGATTTTCTTATATTGAAACATCCTTGCATACCAGGGATGAAACCACCTGATTATGGTGTATAATTCATTTGGTGTGTTGTTGAATACTATTAGCAAGTATTTTGTTGAAGTATTTAGCATTTGGGTTCATTAGAGAGATTGGTCTGTAATTTTCCTTTCTTGTGGTATCTTTGGCTTTGGTATTAGGGTAAATTTGGCATCATAGAATGAGTTAGGAAATGTTCATTCGGCATCTACCTATGGAAGAGTACAAGAATCATTCTTGTTAGTTCTTTCTGGAATGTTTGGTAGAATTCGGCTGTGAAGATGTCTGGAAACTAGCTCTTGTAGTTGGGAGATTTTTGATGACTAATTCAATCTTGTTATTTGTGATTGTTATGTTGAGTTAATCATTTCTTCTTTCATCAATGTAGGTTTCTTCTATGTTTCCAGGCATTCATCCATTTCCTCTAAATTATCCTTCTTGTGGACATATAATTTTTCAAAGTATCCTCTTATGATAGTCTATTTCTGTGGTGTCAGTGGTGATATGCACCTCTTTGTTTCTTATTTTTTGTGTTTGCATCTTCCCTCATTTTTTCTTTGTTAATCTCACTGAGGGTTTGTCAATATTTTGATCTTCTGGAAGAATCAGCTTTTGGTTTTGTTTACTTTTTCTAGTGATTTATATTCTATTTCATCTAGTCCTGCTCTAATCTCTGTTATTTCCTTCTTTCTACTTCCTTTGGGGTTAGTTTTTTGTTTGTGTGTGTGTGTGTATGTGTGTGTTTTTAATTCCTCTATGTGTGCAGTTAACTCTTCAATTTTAGCTCTTTCTAGTTTTTGATATATGTATTTATCGCTATGAAATTCCTGCTCAATACAGCTTTTGCTGTATCCCATAAGTTTCGATGTGCCATGTTATCATTTTTATTCATTTCAGGGTATTTACTGATTTCTTTTTTAATTTCCTCCTTGGTGAACTGTTTGTCTAAGAGTGTGTTGTTTAAATTCCATATCTTTGTGCCTAATCTGGTTCTCTGGCACTTATTAATTTCCAGATCATTCCATTGTGGTCAGAAAAATTTCTTTGTATAATTTCAAATTTTCTGTATTCTTTCCTTGTTGTTCTGTGGCCTAGCATGTGGTTTATCTTGGAGAATGAACTATGTGCTATCTAGAAGAAATTATATTCTGCTGTATTTTTGTGTAGTGTTGTTTATATATTGATTAGATCCAGATCATCAAATGTATTTGTCAAAGTCTTTGTTTTTTTATTGATTCTCTTTCAAGATGTTCTGTCTAATGGTGTTAATGATGTATTAAAGACCCCACTATAATTGTAGAGGCATCTATTTCTCCACTTATTTTTTCCAAATTTTGCCTCATGTATTATGAGGTGCTGTGGTTAGGTACAAAAATGTATATGATTTTTCTTTCTTCTTGAAAGATTGCCATTTTACTTGGCACTTTAAAAGACACTTTTTTGTATTTTAAAATAATTTTGCTATTAAAGTCTATTTTGTCTGATATTAGTATAGCTACTCCTGCCCCTTTTTACTTATTGTTTGCTTGTAAAATTGTTTTGCGATCATTCACTTTCAGTCTCCTTGAATTCATGGGTCTAAGGTGGGTTTCTTGAAGACAGCATGTAGATGGGTCATATTTGTGTGTCCATTCTGCTAATCTGTGTCTCTTGAATGGTGAGTTTAATCCATTAACATTCAGTGTTATTACTCTTAAGGAATTATTTATATTAGCCATTTTTTCTTTTGGATAATGTATGCCATATGTTGTTTTTATTTCTCTTTTTAAAATTTTTTTCTTACATTATCCTCCAACTCTCTCTCTCTTGTTTTTCCTTTCATCCTGCAGCACTCCCTTTAGTATTTTGTGAAGGGCAGGTTTCTTAATGGCATACTACATTAATTTCAGTTTATCTCTGAATATTTTGAATTATCCATCATTTTTGGAATATTAGCTTTGCTGGATAGAGAATTAATGGCTGGAAGTTTTTCTTTCTTTTAGCACTTTGACTAGGTTATATCACTGCTTTCTTGCCTCCATTGTTTCAGATGAGAAAGTAGCACATAGTCTAATTAAGCTTCCCTTTTATGTGACAGTTCTCTTTTCTCTTGCTGTTTTCAGTATTCTCTCTTTGTCTTGAGCATTGGACAATTTGATGTGTATATGTCTTGGAGTATACCTGTTGGGATTAATACTGTTTTGGATATGCTGCTCTTCCTGGACATGTACATCCATCTCCCTCAATAGAGTTGGGGAGTTTTCAGCTATAATTTCCTCCAACACTCCTTCTTTCCCCTTTCCCTTCTCTTCTCCCTCTGTGATGTCTACAATGCATATAATTTTGTGTTTTGGATTGTTGCTCATATCCCTAAGTTACTGCTGTATTTTTTCTATCTTTTTATCTATCTTTTCTACTATCTGTTTGATTTCAGATGTTCTGTTTTCCACATCACTAGTTCTTTTCTCTGACTGTTCAAATCTGCTGTTATGTGCTTATAGTGTCTTTTTCATTTCTTTGATTGTGCCTTTCATCATCATTATATCCATTGCCTTTTTATGCATGTTTACAACTTCTTCCATATGCTCTCCTAGTGTCTTCTTAATATCCTTAATCTCTTCCTGCACTTCATTAAGTTGGCTATGATATTTGTTTAGACATCACTGATTAGTTGTTCCATGTTCTGCATCTCCTTCTATTTTTAGTTTGTTCATTGGACTGGTCCATGTCTTCTTGTATCTTAGTATGGTTTATAATTTTTGTTTGTTTTTAGGCATCTATTTATCTTAATGTGATTATACAGTTGCTTAGTTTCTCTCTTTACTCTAGGGTTTTATTTAGTTGCAGTTTCTGTGTATGTGATAAGTTTTCTCTTGACACTTTGTTCTTTTTTTTATATTTCCTTGCTGTTGTCTGTATTGCTTTGAAAGAAAAAGATTAAGGCCAGGGAACAGGAAAGAGATAAGAAATAAAAAAAGTTAATTGTAATAATAGTAGTAAAATGTAGAAGAAGAACTGTATAAAACCTAGGAAAATGAACAATTGACTCATGTAAGAAGTGCACAGGAATAACAATAAAGAAGTGGGGTAAAAACAGCGAAATGAATAACCAAATAAAGAAAAATATCTAGAATGATTTAAAAGGACAGAATGACAAGAAGTGAGGGAAAAAGAAAATACAATATACATTTTTTTAAAAAAATAAAGAAAATAGAGAATAGAGAAGATAGAAACCAAAAAAAAAAAAAAAAAAGAAAGAAAAATTGAATACTAAGCAAAGAGAGGTGGAATGTAAGAAAAACAGAAAGCATAATATAGGAAGATGCAAGAAGTAAAAGAAATAGCATAAGTATAAAAAATTGGTAGACAAAAAAGGGGGGGGGGGAAGAAGGGGGAAACACAGCAAACAAGAAACAAGACAGCAACAGCTAATTTTAAAAATGGGCAGAGGAGAAAGAGGGAGAAAAAAGAACAAAAAACAAACACTCAAGCAAGCAAGCAAAAAAAAAATTAGGAAAAACAACCTTCCCTCTTAGGTCCCTGAAGAGCTTCTCAGGATGCCAGTGTTCAATCAATTATCCTGCAGTCTTCCCTCTGCATGTTTTCAATTTGACTTTACTGAGTATAGTAAGTCGATTTTTTTAAAAAAAGAACTTTTTTTTTTTTACAGAAAAGTAAGAGAACCAAGAGAAGTTAATACAAAAATGTTGTCTATGTGTCCCTGTCCTAAATTATTAGCTGAATTTTGATAATCTAGAGGATCACTACTCTAAGGAGAGTTGGGAATTGAACCAGGGAACTCATATATCCAAAGCAGAGTCACCTCTACTGAGCTAAATTTTCTCATTGGGTCAGTTAGCTATAGAGCTATCCAGTCATTTTCCCTAGCAGTTGAGGAGATTCCCTTTGCAGTTGGGGAGATTCCTGCTGATTTGGAGCATGCCTATCTCTGCCCCATTTCTATTCTTATTGCTTTTTCTCCCAGCACAGCAGGATGCAATAGGCTGTGTGATCAGATCCTCCCTCACCTCTCCTGGTCAAGTTGAGTTCCCTTCTGAAATTTAAATGGGACCCTGATATCCAAACTCACCACAGAGAAATGACATTCAACCCTCTTCCAGACATCTCTCTCTTCCCAGGGGACCCTAAATAGGCCTTTGGAAGGTTAAGTGCTTCCTACTGCCTGCTTCCACTATGGGAGTTGGAAATTGGGCAATTTTAAGCACAGGACTAGTCAATTGCCTGACTTCACCTTCTACCAGCCCAAATTCCTCTTTCTGAGGTTGACTAGGTAAATCAGGCTGCCTAGGCAGATTTGTCTCTTCCCCTCTTCCCAGACCACCTCTTGCCAGCTGGTATGCTCCCTAAAGTTCATTAAGGGTCTGGGTAACTATACCAACTTGTTCCACCCTTCATCAGAACCATCTTACTCCCAGAGCAGGCTTGAGGGTGAGGCTTAGCCACCTGCCATTTCCAACCACGGGAGTGAAAAACTTATGGTTTTCACTTGAGCTTTTTATCTCTTTGTCCAGTTCCCTCCAGATCATTGCCCTGAAGTGTCCTGCTCTGTGGGTTCCCAAAACAGCTCACTTAGGCAGGATCTTGCCCCTTCTCAGCCATTTTTTTGCAAGAGAGATGTTGAGTGCCCACTTTATCCAACACCATCTTGCTGCTATCCTGATTTTGCTTTTGATTTACTATTTTGCTAGGCAGTGGCAGTTCTAGTGGCTTCTACTTGGCCTTTCCCACCATAATAGCCCTCACTCTACACGTCAGAGACCCAATGTGGGTTATGCCACTTACTGAGGATGTCTATTCCAATTAGGCATTCTGGAACTGGGGAAATAAACACAGAATGGTTCTTGGGCACCACAGGACACACTGTGAGGTGGACATGAGCTAAAACTTCATCAATCACTTGACCTCCATAAGCTGCTACTCTGAATAGTGGACCACAGTGATGTTTTCTGTACCCTGGAATTAATGCCACTTCTGAGCCAGTGCTTAATAATCAAAAATGATTGATCATTTCCTTTTCCCCAATGCACATTACTCTGGTCAAAGGCCATAGGTCTTCTTGGGGAAAGCTAAGAGAAAGAATAACAATATAAATTTTTTTGCAGAATAACAGGATCCTTCCCCAAGGGGACCTGGCCTCCACATTCAAGGACCTCTAGGTCTGTAAACGTTCTCAATTCTGGGAATCAATTAAGGGACCATGATTCTCCTGTCTGTAATTCAAGTTAAGGTTTTGTTCACTCAACCTAGAACCCTTCTGCTTATACAGATTCTGAAGGAATCTGGTAGATTGCCCATGTATTTTCACTTCTGGGTCCCCCATGATCTATTAGCCAATACCATAATTCTATGTGACACAGATTATTTTAATTGCTGCTTTGAGTCTCCCTTTCATTGTGGTAGTTGCACCCACTTGTCTTTAGTGATTAACTGCTGATACTTGACTATTACCAGCCTAAGACCTGATCATCCCTATGATATTTAACAATTCTGGTTCCATTATAGCAATCTCTAGAGTAATATCTGGACTACAGAAAAGAGGAGCCACAGAACTCTCCAGGGAAGATGGAGTTAATCTTAAAAATTTATTCCTCACAGTCCTTATTAAAGGTGGGTCCTCTGGAAATACCTGGGGTGGGTAGGCAAGTCTTAAATGGTAAATACTTTATAGCATTCAAATCTCTCTGAGCCTTTGAATTCTCTCTTCTACTGCATACCAGGGCAAATCAGGCTTCTTAACATCAAACATGCTAGGCCATCTTTTGTTTTCTATTTCAGTCAGCCACCTGAACAACCTGTTAGAGCCCTTTCTATCCCCTTGAGCTACAGCATTGAATCCAGAATTTCTGTGTAATTAATTTATTTATTAATGAATTCAAACTTGTCCAACTTTATATTCCTTCCACAATTATCCCACACCCTTAGTACCCATTCCCACACATATTCTCCTGAATTATGTCTGTAAAAGTTGGAAAACTCATGCAGTTCTTTTACAGCATAACATATTCCCACATGGGTCACATTATGTATTTTGCCTTTGGGTGTTTGTTGTGGTTTTATTCTAGTAATAGCTCTCAAAGAGAAGAGGGGTGGTGGGCGTGGATAAAAAGAAGGATTAGAAATGCCTTGCAAGCTACTGACCTCAGGGCATTCCTTGGCATTTTGATCTGGTAGGACAGGATTAATCTCTTCAGGAAGGTGTTAGAAGACAGATTACTAATAATAGAGTAGAGGTTTGCCAGTGTTTGCTGTAATTTGGCTGTTATGTTCCTCAGGGCTGAGAGGAGGTTCAGTGTCCCTGGGGCAGAGCAGAACCTTGGCAGTGCAGTGTTTAGTTTGACTGGTATCCACCTCAGGTCTGGAAGGAGTTCTAGATTCCCTGTGGCAGGCTTAATGCTGGGTGATACAAGGTTGGCATTGTGTGGTTTCAACAGGGCAGACAATCACAAGTTTATTTGGCAAAATCTCAGCAGAATTTCGGGTTCCAATGACCCCACCAATATCATCATCCAATATGTCTCCATTCCAATCCTCAGTGCTCCACTCCTTTCCAATCAATGCCTTCACTTTAACAGTAGACACCCTGTGAGTTTGAGATTTTAGATTCTTTTGTATCTCTGCTACATATACACTGAGAGTCTGAGGCTGGTTTTCAGAGATCTCAAGCCTGTGACTAAATGAAACAAGATTTTTCTATCAGAGCAGACATAGAAATTTTCACATCATTCAGGCAGTATTTAAGTTATAAATTTGAAGCCTTTAACTCATCCCTTACTTTTGTAATTGTGTCCAGAGTATTTAGGAGGAGACCACCAACATCATGGTAAATTTTTTTGTTTGTTTATTTTTTATATATATATACTTTAAAAGATGCTTAGATTACATAAGAGTTACACAAAAAATTACAGGGATTCCCATGTTCCCAAGCTCCCACACCTCCCATAACTTCCCATATAAACATCTTTCATTAGTGTGGGACATCACCTGCAATGGATGTACTCATCGTGGGGCTTTGCCACTAAGCATGGACCATAGTTCACATTGTAGACCACACTCTCTCCCACAGAGTTCTGCATGATATATGCTGATGTAAAATGGCCTATGTCTGTCCTTTTATATTCACTCAGGATAATTCCCAAGTCCCAAAAAAGCCCCCATATTACAAATGCTTTACCCTCTCCCAGCCCCAAAAGCATCCAGTGGCCACTGGCTCCACCTCAATGTTGTAATTTCTAACATTACTTAAATCACAATATGTCTACAACAGAATACCAGTAAGTCCACTCTAGTCCTTAGCTCTTCCCCCAATCCTGAAGAGTTTGGGATGGTAATGTCCACTCCACCTCCAAGTGAGAGGGGACTTATATTCCATGGATAAGATGGAAGGGATTATACTGCCTGCAGGTGAAGACACTCTCCATTCCCTAGGATATCCATTGTCCATCATCATCTCCTCACCATGTGACTTGGTTGAGTCCATTGAGCTGTAGCACAGGAGTTTCAGCTCCACTGAGATTCCAGGCACACCTGACACATGGGCAGGCCAAAGGCTCCAGTCCCTGGAAGTACACCTACAAACTCTTGCATCACATATAGGTTTGAATAGAAGGGACTGATGGACCATGTGCAGGGAGGACTTATTTGAGTCCAAATCTGTCACTCTCAGGAGCACAGATTCCAAAGTAGAGCCCACTGACAAGGTATCAATCTCTGGAGCTATCCCCCCTTATATAGGACCTGGGTGTCTCCAGAGCCTTCAGTAGCCCCTCTGTATGGTATGATAGCCACTTTGGTGTTCTATGAGATCTTACTGAGGTGTGCATAAGCATTACTTCTGGGATGACCTCCCGACACTCTTTGAAGTCTCTTAGCCATATGAACTAATTTGGCTTTACCATTTCCCCCTTTTATTCAAGGTCTTTTTCCAATCATATTGCCATTTGGCACATGGTATTAATCTCTCATTGTCAGGGAATCTCATCCCTGGGAGTCATGCCCCATGTGGGGGGAAAGTAATGCATTCATATCTGAGTTTGGCTTAGAGAGAAGCTACATTTGAGCAACAAGGAGGCTCTCAGGTGGCAACCCTTAGGCACCCCATAACAGTAAGCTAAGTTTCAAATACAAGAACAAAGACTCGTAAGGCTAGACATCAGTAACAAGAAATGATTAGTGGACAATACTACTTTGTGAAACACTGCCCCTGCACGAAGGGACTGTTGCTGCTCCCTTGGAGTCAATAAGAAAATTAAATAGTAATGATAATCTTAAATGTAAAAGATAAAATATGTGGGAATTAAAAAAAAAACTAAAATGAAATAAAATTAAAGGATTGGAACATTCAAAAAAAGGAAAACATTTAAAAATTTTAAAAAAAATTAAATGATTTTTCCTTTAATCACTGCATTATCGGGTTCTCCGGTCTGTACAATGGCACCTTCTCCCTCTCACTCCCCAGTGTCTCCCTAATTTTCATTTAATTTTTGAAGAAGTTTTAGGTCACAGCAAAGTCACACACAGAATACTACAGACACTCTTATACCAACCTCCAACCCCTTTCCTCACCCTATATTTAAACCTTTTTATATGTGGATGGTAGCATTGTAATGGTATTACAGATAGTGAAACATAGCTACTAAACATTGTCAATGATTTACAATATAGTTTACAATTTAGACGGACAGTTGAATAATTTTTGATGATATTTATCATGTCCTGTGTCCATCACTGAAAGGTAATGAAAAACACTTCCCCTGACCACTAACTACCCTCTGTTTGATCTTTTCTATTCCTTCAACCCCATCCCCCTGGGGCACATGACATCCCCCTGTCTTGACTCATTATATGTCAAGATTCATAGTTACAAGCAACAAGAGATCCTGACAGGCTGATTGTCCTACCCTATTAGGATCCACCCTTGCTCCTAAGAGACAACCACCTGTCTGTTTTTGCGGAAAACAGCCCTCTGAAAGATGGGGGTCCATCTTCTTCTCACTCATCATGTGTGTCTCCACTCCCTGACACAACACATTATGACAGGATGAACACTCATCCACCCCACAGAAGCCTACATGCACCTCATCCTTAATGCAACCCAACCAAAACCCTAAATCCATGACACTACCTTGTCATATTGGCATAAGAGCAATCCCACTTTCAACCTCATACCCAGAAATCCTGTGTTCACCTGTTCCTTCTCCCATCTCTCCCCCCAGTATCCTGAGTATTCTAACCCACCCTTACTAATCTACTCACCTGTCAACGCTGCACTGCTGAACCCACTAATATCACTACACACTTGTCCTATCTTTCAATATGCAACTATACTCTATAATTTTACCATAGATTATGTCCATATCGATGATGTCTCACAACCTTCTCTGCTCTTTCTCTAACTTATTAACCTTTCAGGCAATGGTTCTCAGGGACTGCTCACTTTCCTCAATTCAAATCAGTGAGATCATGTACTGTTCATCTTTCAATGCCTGGCTTCCTTCACTTAATATATGGTATTCCAGATTCACCATGTTATTCTGTGTGTAAACACTTTATTCCTTCTTTCAGCTGAGTAATATTCCATTGTATGAATGTACCACATTTTGTTTATCCATTGCTCTGTTGATGGGCACCAGGGTTGATTCCAGCTGTTGGCAATTGTGATCAATGCTGCTATGAACATTGGTGTGCATATATCTGTTCGTATCTTTGCGTTCAATTCTTCTGGATATATACCCAGCAGTGGAATTGCTGAATCATACAGAATCTTTTGTTAATTTTCTGAGGAACAGCCAATCTATCCTCCACAGTGGCTGGACTTTTCCACAATCCCACCAGCAGTGGATGAGTGTTTCTATTCCTCCAAATCCTCTCCAACATTTATAGTCTGCTGTTTTTTTTTTTTTTTTAATAGCTGACATTCTAATGGGTGTGAGATGGTATCTCATTGTAGTTTTGATTTGCATTTCCCTAATAGATAACAATTTTTTCATGTGCTTTTTAGCCATTTGTATTTCTTCCTTAGAGAAGGGTCTTTTCAGGTCACTTGACTATTTTCAAAATGGGTTGTTTGTCTTTTTATTTTTGAGGTGTAGGATTTCTTTATATATGCAGGATATTAGGCTCCTATCAGATATATGGTTGCCAAATATTCTTTCCCATTGGGTAAGCTGCATTTTTATTTTCTTAATAATGTCCTTTGAGGTGCAGAAGGTTTTAATTTTGAGGAGATCCGATTTATCTATTTTTCCTTTTGCTGCTCATGCATTGGGTGTGAAATTCGTGAAATGATTTCCTACTACAAAGTTCTGTAGATGTTTCCCTACATTATCTTCCAAAGTCTTTATGGTCTTGACTCTTATTTTCATAACTCAGATCCATCTTGAGTTGATTTTTGAATCAGTGTAAGATGGTATTCCTCTCTCATTCTTTTGGATATAGATATCCAGATCTCCAAGTACCACTTGTTAAAGAGGCCAGTCTCTCCCAACCGATTGGGCTTGGTGGCCTTGTCAAATATCAGATTACTTTATATGTGAGGATCTATATCAGACCTCTCAATTCGGTTCCATTGGTCACTATGTCTATCCTTGTGCCAATAACATGCAGTTTTGAGCACTGTAGCTCTGTAGTATATTTTAAAGTCAGGTAGTGTGATACCTCCAACTTCATTTTTCTTTTTCAATAAGTTTTTGGCGATTTGGAATCTCTTACCTTTCCTAATATATTTTGTAGATAGTTTTTCAAGTTCCTTAAAAATTACAGTGTTGATGTACATTGCAATTGCATTAAATCTGTAGATTACTTTGGATAGGATAGACATCTTGATGATGTTTAGTCGTCATATCCATGAACAGGGAATATTCTTCCATTTATTTAAGTCTTCTTTGATTTCCTTTAACAGTGTTGCATAGTTTTCTGTATATAACTCTTTATATCTTTAGTTAAATTTATTCTTATATATTTGATTCTTTTATTTACTATAGTAAATGGTATTTTTTTTCTTGATTTTCTCCTCAGATTGCTCGTTATTGCTGTACAGAAAAGCCATTGATTTTTGAGCATTGATCTTATAGCCAGCGACAATACTGAAATGCTTTATAAGTTCTAGAAGGTTTGTTTTAGATTTCTCAGGGCTTTCTAGGCATAGGATCATGGTCCTGCAAATAATGAAATTTTTACTTCTTTTCCAATTTCATGACTTTTATATCTTTCTCTTTCCTCAGTGCTCAAGCAAGTACTTCTAAGGCAATGTTAAATAGGAGTGTTGATATGGGGCATCCTTGTCTTTTTCCCAATCTCAGAGGGAAGGTTTTTAGGATTTCACCATTGAAGAGAATGTTCGCTTTGGGTTTTTCATATAGTCCCTTATCATATTTAGAAAGTTTCTTTCTATTCCTATCTTTGCAGTGTTTTTATCAGGAAAGAGTGATGTATTGTGTCAAATACATTTTGTGCATCTATAGAGATGATCATGTGATATTTTTCTTTCAATCTGTTGATGTGGTGTATTTCATTGACTGATTTTCTTATATTGAACCATCCTTGCATACCCAGGATGAAACCCCTTGGTCATGGTATATAATGGTTTTGATATGTTGTTGAAAGTGATTAATAAGTATTTTGATGAGGGTTTTAGCATCTAGGTTCTTTAGAGGAATTGGTCTGTTCTTTTATATTCTTGTGATATCTTGATTTGGCTTTGGTATTAGGGTAATGTTGGCATCAGAGAATGAGTTAGTCAATATTACTTCTTCTTCTATTTTTGGAAGAGCATGAGGAGGATTGGTGTTAGTTCTTTATGTAATGTTTGGTAGAGTTCAGCTGTGAAATCCTCTGGTTCTGGGCTCTTCTTAGTTGGGACGTTTTTGATGACTGAGCCTATCTCTTTACTGGTAATTGGACTGCTGAGACCATCAATTTCTTTTTTCATCAAAGTAAGCTGTTTGTGAGTTTCTAGAAATTTGCCCATTTCCTCTAACTTATTTTTTGGGGGGCATATAATTTTTCAAATTATCCTCCTATGATATTCTTTATTTCTGTGGGGTCAATAGTGATAACCCCTTTCTCATTCCTCATTTTGTGTATTTGCATCTGCTCTCTCTTTTCTGTTGGTAGTCTGGCTAAGGGTTTGTCAATTTTATTGATCTTCCTGAAGAACCTGTTTTTGGATTTGTTTATTTTTTCTATTGCTTTCTTATTATTTATTTCATTTATTTCTATTCTAATCTTTGTTATTAACCTTTGTCTACTTCCTTTAGGCATAGTTTGTTTTTCTTTTATCAGTTCCTCCAAGTGTGCAGATTATAGATCTTTCTTCTTCTTCTTCTTTTTTTTTTTTTTTTTTACTATATGTAATTCTTATATAGATTTATTTTAGTTTCTGAAAGATATAAACGTGTTTTTTTTTTTATGGACTGGTTACTTTTTTTTTAATTTTTCATTTATTTTCATTAAGGGTAAAAATCAAAATTTTCACAATACATACAAACATTTGCAAAATGATATATAAATATATATGCATATATGTGTATTTGCTTACAAAAATGTTATATATATATTTTAAGAGGTGCTTGGATTACCCAAAATATTACATGGAACCACTGGGATTCCCATGTTGCCCACCTCCCACACCTCTCACCACATCCCACACAAACATCTCCCACAAGTGTGGCCCACCACCCTCAATGAACTTACACATCCTGGGGCCTTGCCACCAATCATACACCACAGTTCACACCGTAGACCACACTCTCTCCCACACAGTTCTGAGTGGTGTGTGCTGATTTAAAATGGCCTACATCCGTTGCCACAACGGTACTCAGGACAACCTCTAACTCTCAAAGAAGCCTCTGTATTTCAACTACTCATCCCCTCCCTGCCCCCAAAGTGTCAAGTGGCCACTGGCTCCACCTCATTGTTATAATTATTTCCATTGCTAGAATCACCATATGTGAACAAGAGAATACCATCAAGTCCACTCTAGTCCATAGTTCTTCCCCCAATCCTGAGGGGACTGGAATGGTGATGTCCACTCCACCTCCAAGTGAGAGAGGGCTTATATCCCATGGGTATGGTGGGTGGGATGATCCTGCCTGCAGATGCAGGCCCACTCCATTCCCTGGAATGGCCATTGCCCATTGTTGTCTCCTCACCAGGTGACTTGGATGAGTCCATTGAGCTGTAAAGTAGGAATTGCAGCTCCACCGAGATTTCATGCACACCTGGCACATAGGTAGGCCAGAGGCTCCAGTCTCTGGAAGTATACCTAAAAACTCCAATATCACATATAGGTTTGAATAGAAGGGACTGGTGAACCATGTGCAGGGAGGATTTATTTGTGTCCAATTCTGTCACTCTCAGGAGCACAGATTCTAAAATAGAGCCCATAGATAAAGCATCAGTCTCTGGGGCTATCCACCCTTATATAGGACCTGGGTGTCTCCGGACCTCTCAGGAACCCCTCTGTGTGTGGTGATAGGCACTTAGATGTTCTATGAGCTCCTACTGAGGTGTGCGTAAGAGTTACCTCCGGGATGACCTCCCGACTCTCTTTGAAGTCTCTTAGCCACTTGAACTCATTTGTCTTTACCATTTCCCCATTTTATTCAAGGTCTTTTTCCAGTTGTGTTGCCAGTTGGCACTTGGTATTGATCCCTCATTGCCAGGGAGGTTCATCCCTGGGAGTCATCTCCCATGTTGGGGGGAAGGTATTGCAATCATATGCTGAGTTTGGCTTAGAGAGAGGCCACATTTGAGCAACAAGGAGGCTCTCAGGTGGCAACCCTTAGGCACCCCACAACTGCAGGCTAAGTCTCATTTACAAGAGCAAAGACTCACAACGGTAGTCATCAATTAAAAAAAACACATAAGTGGGTCATCCTATTTTGACAGGCACTGTCCCTACACTCAGAGGACTATTGCTGCTCCCTTGGAGACTGTGGCAGAACTCTCCAGGCTAAGAATTCAGATTCCCTTATTTATTGTGTGATTATCCACCCATCGTGAACATGCCCCATCCCCCGATCCTTTGAATGATTTTGTATATCTTTCATGTATATTCGGATGAACCAACCCCCACGAAATCCCCCCCAGACACCCCCCCAATAATGCCCCACGGTACCCATTGTAACCCTTCTGTGATCCAAATCCTCCATGAACATTTAGTCCATAAAATAATCAAAAACACTTACTAGGAAAAAGAAACAAGTGTGATAAGCTTACATGCAAGAGACAAACATAAGGAAACTCAGGGGGAAAAAAAAAAGAGAAGGAAAAAAAACAAATAATCAAACAAATAACAAAACAAAATAAAATATAATTAGTGGATTGGGACATTCAAAAATGGGCAAAAATCAAAGGAAATGTCTTTAATATATATATATTCTTTTTTTTTTCCTTTCTCTTTTCTTTTTTTTTTTTCTGCCTTTTAGCTCTGTGTTATGGGATGTCTGGTGTGCCATGTCACCTTCCTCCTCTCAATCCCCATTGTCTCCCAGTTTTTCATTTAATTTTCAAAGAAGTTTTAGGTCACAGCAAAGTCACACACGGAGTGCCGGAAAATCCCAGATACAAACCACTCCCCCTTCTCCACCCCATATTAATCCCCCCCCTTTGTTTCGGTTGTTAGCATTGTTATAACTTTTATACAGATACCAAAATATAGCAACTAAACATTGTCAGTGATTTACAGTATAGTTTACAATTTCGATGATACAGTTTAATAATTTTGATGATATTTACCATGTCCTGTGTCCATTACTGTAAGGTAATGAAAAACCTTCCCCATGACCACCAAACACCCCATTAGATCTTGAATTTTCCCTTCCCCCCAGCCCCCCAGGGCCCGTGATACACCCCTTTCCCAACCCATGGAATGTCAAGATTCACAGTTACATGCCCTGGGGATTTGAACCGGCCCTTCCTAATCCACCCACCCAACAGTGCTGCACCACCAAACCCAGGAACACCACCACTCATCTGCCCCATCCCCCAAAATGCAACCACACTCTATCCCTTTACCATAGATTATGTCCATATGGGTGATGGTTCAAAGCCTGCTCTTTTCTTACTCTCCATTGTTAACCTATCTTTCAGACAAAGGTTCTCAAAGACTGCTCACTTTCCTCAGTTCAGTTCAGTGAGGTCATATATTGTTCAGCCTTCAGTGCCTGGCTGGCTTCACTCAACATAAGGTCTTCAAGATTCATCCACGTTATTCCATGTGTTAGCACTTTGTTCCTGCTTACAGCTGAGTAATATTCCATTATATGTATGTACCACATTTTGCTTATCCATTCGTCTGTTGATGGGCACCGGGGCTGATTCCAACTTTTGACAACGGTGAACAATACCGCTATGAACATTGGAGTGCATATATCTGTTTGTATTTTTGTTTTCAGTTCTTCTGGGTATATACCCAGCAGTGGAATTGCTGGATCATATGGAAGATCTATTGCTAGTTATCTGAGGAACCGCCAAACTGTGTTCCAAAGTGGCTGGACCAAACTGCAGTCCCACCAGCAGTGGATGAGGGTTCTTATTCCTCCACATCCTCTCCAACATTTAGTGTCTCCTGTTTTTTTAATAGCTGCCATTCTGATGGGTGTAAGATGGTATCTCATTGTAGTTTTGATTTGCATTTCCATGATAGCAAGTGATGTTGAGCATTTTTTCATGTGCTTTTTAGCCACTTGTATTTCTTCCTTGGAGAAGTGTCTTTTCAGGTCACTTGCCCATTTTTTAAATGGGTTGTTTGTCCTTTTATTTTCAAGGTGTAGGATTTCTTTATATATGCAGGATATTAGGCTCCTATCAGATATATGGTTGCCGAATATTTTTTCCCTTTGGGTAGGCTGCTTTTTTATTTTCTTAATAACATCCTTTGAGGTGCAGAAGTTTTTAATTTTGAGGAGATCCCATTTATCAATTTTTTTCTCTAGCTGCTCGTGCTTTGGCTGTGAAGTTCATGAAATCATTTCCTTTTACAAGGTCCTGTAGATGTTTCCCTACTTTATCTTCCAAGGTTTTTATGATTTTGGCTCTTATATTTAGATCTTTGATGCATCTTGAGTTGATTTTTGTATAAGGTGTGAGATGGTATTCTTCTCTAATTCTTTGGATATGGATATCCAGTTCTACAAGCACCACTTGTTAAAGAGGCCACTCTCCCCCAACTGAGTGGGCTTCGGGGCCTTGTCAAATATCAGATGACTGTATATGTGAGAATATATATCAGAACTCTCAATCCGGTACCATTGGTCAGTTGGTCTATCCTTGTGCCAATACCATGCAGTTTTAATCACGGTAGCTTTGTAGTATGTTTTAAAGTCAGGTAATGTGATACCTCCAACTTCATTTTTCTTTTTCAATATATCTTTGGCAATTCGAGGCCTCTTCCCTCTCCAAATATATTTTGTGGTTAGTTTTTCCAGTTCCTTAAAAAAATATAGTGTTGACTTTTATTGGGATTGCATTAAATCTGTAGATTAGTTTGGATAGGATAGACATTTTGATGATGTTTAGTCTTCCCATCCAAGAACAGGGAATATTTTTCCATTTATTTAAGTCTTCTTTCATTTCCTTTAACAGTGTTGTGTAGTTTTCTGTATATAAGTCCTTTACATCTTTAGTTAAATTTATTCCTAGGTATTTGAGTGTTTTATTTACTATTGTAAATGGGATTTTTTTCCTGATTTCCTCCTCAGTTTGCTGGTTATTGGTGTACAGAAATGCTACTGATTTTTGAGCGTTGATCTTATAGCCTGCAACATTCCTGAACTCCTTCATAAGTTCTAGTAGTCTTGTTGTAGATTTCTCAGTGCGTTCTATGTATAGGATCATGTCATCTGCAAATAATGAAATTTTTACTTCTTCTTTTCCAATCTGGACACCTTTTATGTCCTTTTCTTGTCTCAGTGCTCGTGCAAGTACTTCTAAGCAATGTTAAGTAGGAGTGGTGATAGTGGGCATCCTGGTCTTGTTCCCGATCTCAGAGGGAAGGCTTTTAGGATTTCACCGTTGACAATGATGTTAGCTTTGGGTTTTTCATATATACCCTTTATCATTTTCAGAAAGTTTCCATCTATTCCTATCTTTTGTAGTGTTTTTATGAGGAAAGAGTGCTGTATTTTGTCTGCATCTCTAGAGATGATCATGTGATTTTTTTCTTTCAGTCTGTTTATGTGGTGTATTACATTGATTGATTTTCTTACGTTGAACCATCCTTGCATACCTGGGATGAAACCCACTTGGTCACGGTGTATAATCCTTTTGATATGTTGTTGAATGTGATTAGCAAGTATTTTGTTAAGGATTTTAGCATCTAGGTTCATTAGAGAAATTGGTCTGTAATTTTCTTTTCTTGTGGTATTTTTATTTAGTTTTGGTATTAGGGTAATGTTGGCATCATAGAATGAGTTAGGTAATATTCCTTCTACTTCTATTTTTTGGAAGAGCTTAAGTAGAATTGGCGTTAGCTCTTTCCGGAATGTTTAGTAGAATTCAGCTGTAAAGCCATCTGGTCCTGGACTCTTCTTAGTTGGGAGGTTTTTAATGACTGAGTGTATCTCCTTAATTGTAATTGTGCTGTTGAGTTCATTTATTTTTCTTTCATCAATGTCGGCTGTTTGTGGGTTTCTAGAAACTTGTCCATTTCCTCTAAATTGTCATTCTTGTGGGCATATAATTTTTCAAAGTATCCTCTTATGATACTCTTTATTTCTGTGGGGTCAGTAGTGATATCACCTTGCTCATTCCTTATTTTATGTATTTCATCTCTTTTCTCTTTTTCTTCGTTAGTCTGCCTAAGGGTTTGTCAATTTTGTTGATATTCTCAAAGAACCAGCTTTCGATTTTGTTTATTGTTTCCAGTGCTTTCTTATTCTCTATTTCATTTAGTTCTGCTCTAATCTTTGTTATTTCCTGCTTTCTACTTCTTTTAGGTTTATTTTGTTTTTGTTTTTCCAATTCCTCCAAGTGTGCAGTTAGGTCTTCAATTTTAGCTCTTTCTTCTTTTTTAATATATGAATTTATGGCTATGAACTTCCCTCTCAGGACTGCTTTCGCTGCATCCCATAGGTTTTGATATGTTGTGTTGTTGTTTTCATTAGTTTCAAGGTAGTTACTGATTTCTTTTGAAATTTCCTCTTTGACCCACTGTTTGTCTAAGAGTGTGTTGTTTAACTTCCATATCCTTGTGCCTAACCTGTTTCTCTGGCCCTTATTGATTTCCAACTTCATTCCGTTGTAGTCTGAGAAATTACTTTGAATAATCTCAATCTTTCTGAATTCATTGAGTGTTGTTCTGAGGCCATGTGGTCTATTTTGGAGTATGTTCCATGTGCACTCGAGAAGAATGTAAATCCTGCTGTCTTTGGGTGTAGTGTTCTGTATATGTCTATCCAGTCCAGGTCTTCTAATGTATTGTTGAGTGCCTTAGTTTCTTTATTGATTCTATGTCCAGATGTTCTGTCTAAAGATGATAGTTGTGTGTTGAAGTCCCCTGCTATAATTGTAGAGGAATTTATATCTTCTCTTAGTTTTTCCAGAGTTTGCCACACGTATTTTGAGGCACCTCGATTAGGTGCATAAATGTTGATGATTGTTCTCTCTTATTGAGTGATTACTCCTTTTACTAATATGTAGTGTCCATCTTTGTCTCTTACAATAGTTTTGCATTTAAAGTCTATTTTGTCTGATATTAGAATAGCTACTCCTGCCCTTTTTTTGGCTATTGTTAGCTTGTAAAATGGTTTTCTAGCTGTTCACTTTCAGCCTCCTTGAATCCCTGGGTTGAAGGTGGGTTTCTTGTAGACAGCATATAGATGGATCGTATTTTCTTATCCATTCTGCCAATCTGTGTCTTTTGATTGGTGAATTTAATCCATTAACATTCAGTGTTATTACTCGTAATGAATTTCTTACTTCAGCCATTTTTTCTTTGGGTTAATGTATGTCATATGTTATTTTGTTTATCTTTTTATCTTTTCAGTTGTTTTTAAACTCTCCTCCAACTCTCTCTCCCTCGTTTTTTCCTTTCAACTTTTAGATATTCCCTTAGTATTTCTTGAAGTGTTGGTTTCTACTTGACATACTCTCTTAATTTCTGTTTTCCTGTGAATATTTTTAACTCTCCATCATTTTTGAATGCCAATTTTGCTGGATAGAGAATTCGTGGCTGGAACCTTTTTTCTTTTAGTGTTTTGACTATGTCATACCACTGTCTTCTTGCCTCCATTGTCTCAGCTGAGAAATGAGCACTTAATGTTATTGTGCTTCCCTTGTATGTGATGATTCTCTTTTCTCTTGTTGCCTTGAGTATTTTCTCTTTGTCTTGAGCATTGGATATTTTGACAAGTATATGTCTTGGAGTTAGCCTGTTAGGATTTGTACTATTTGGGGTGAGCTGTGCTTCCTGGATCTGCACATCCATCTCTCTCAATAGAGTTGGGAAGTTTTCAACCATTATTTCCTTCAAAACTCTTTCTGTTCCCTTTCCCTTCTCTTCGCATTCTGGGATGCCCATAATGAGTATGTTTGTGCATTTTGTATTATCAGTTAATTCCCTGTGTCCATGCTGGATTTTTTATATCTTTTTGTCTATCTGTTCTACTATCTCTTTGATTTCAGCTGTATTGTCTTCCATGTCACTAATGCTTTCCTCTGCCTATTCAAATCTGCTGCCATGTGAGTCCAGTGTCTTTGTCATTTCTTGGCTTGTTCACCATCATATCCATTACCTTTTTAGGCATGTTTGCTATTTCTTCAGTACGTTCTCCCAGTGTCTTCTTTAGATCCTTAATCTCTTCCTTCAGTTCTTTAATTTGGTCCATGATATTTGTTTGGATAGCTTTGATTAGTTGTTCGATGTTCTGCATTGCTTCCTGGTTTTTATTTTGTGCGTTGGACTGGTCCATGTTTTCTAGTTTCTCAAAGTCATTTGTATTTTTTTGTTGCCCGCTGGTCGTCATATTATCTTGATGGGTTTCTTCGGTTGATTAGCTTTTCTTTATGCTCTAGAATTTTATTTAGCTGTTGGTTCTGCGTGTGAGTTAAGTTTTCTCTTTGGCAGTTTTTCTTCATATTTTATTTCCTTGCTTCTTTCTATGTTCCCTTGAAGGAAAAGGATAGGGCCAGAGGAATCAAAAGATGTAAGGAGGCAGAAGGATAATAGTAATATTGATAAAAGTTAGGGGAGGGGCAAAATGAGACTTAATGAGATGAATATTTAACTAATTAAGCAGTGTAGAGTACTAGGAAAAAATATGGAATTCCTACAATGGACTGGGAAAACAAATGGAAGAATATATATATAGCGATTTAGAAGGCTAGAATTATGAGGAGGGAGAGAAATAGTAAAGAATGGTATGAAAGGAAAAAGTTAATACTAATTAAAAAAAAAGAAGAAAACAAAATAGATGGAAAAGAAATTGACACCCTTAAGTTGTGTGCTTTGGAAAAATGTTGTCTCTAAGTGACACAACAGAAAACAAAGGCAGAAAGATGCAGGAAGGATAAGTGATAGTTTGTAATACAGAATCAATATATACAGCGAGTGGGAAATTACTGAAAAAGAAGCCCAGCAAAGAAGCGACAGGCTGGCAGCACCTAATTAAAAAAAAATAATAGAATAAAAAATAAAGGGGGTAGGAAAGAGGAAAGAAAAGCAAGAGACCTAAAAGAAACAGAGAGAAACCAAAGATCCACACAGGCAAACAGTCAAACAGTGCTAAGAGGGGTCAATGATTTCCATAGGGTCCACATGGATCCTTCCTGCCTACTTGTATTTATCAATCAATTTCCCCACAGGGTTCTATATGCAGGTCCTGAAGCAGCTTTTAGCTATTAAACTAAATTAAAAAGAATTAATTTTTCATTTATTGAAGTGATCTCACTTTTTTTTTATTTTAATTTTTTTATTTAGCGAAATACAGGACCCAAAATAATTCCTCCTCTAGACCAACCCCCTTATGGGTGGACCCTAGCTGGGCCCGTGGAAATCATTTAAGCACATCCCACTTCCTGGACTCCCCAGGGAAGCCGTAGCTCTGATGTTAGTCAGTGAGGAGTGCTAAAGACAGCGGATTCTGCCCCTTCTGGAGCAGAGCTCTAGCGTCACCGGGCTGCTAAGCAAATCAGTTTGAGTGCAGATTCGCGTGTGCTCTCAGCCTGATGCTGCTTCAAGTCGGCTCATCTGCTCCCCAAAGCTATGGGGCCGTACAGGCAGCCAGATCGATGTCTAAAAATATAAAATACCCTTCCCTGTCTTCCAACAGAACCCTCCCTTTTTTGGGAAGTGTTCCTTCTTCCTGGCTCCGCAGCGACCCGGGTCTTATCCCTGGTTGGCTAGGGAGATCAGCTCTGTTCCCCGACCAAAATCCCCCCTCCATTCACCGGGTGCTGATTAGCTAGTTTGTTCTGTTCACACAAGGTCCAAGGGGCGTCAGGCAATCAGATCCACAGAAAATAAATCTTTTTCGCCTCGCCCGAGGCTCCAAATGGCCATTTTATTTAATTTTTGCCCCCTAACTGCAGGGCTCAGCCGCCCGTGCCAACCTCCACCGGTAGCCTCAAAACTCATGAATCTCCACTGTTCCATCCACGCCGCTGATCCACGCAGATAGATGGCCCAAGCTTCTCACTCCACGCGTGCACAGCACAGACCCCCAGGCAGGACCCTGTACACAATCTGCCTTGTCCTGGGAGCTTGCAGTCTGTGCCCTCCTACACTAATGCCATCTTGGCCCCTCTTCCCCTCTTGTTTTTTAATACATGTATTTTGGCTATGAACTTCCCTCTCAGTACAACTTTGGCTGCATCCCATAGGTTTTGATATGTTGTGTTTTTATTTTCATTAATTTCAAGGTAGTTACTGTTTTCTTTTGAGATTTCCTCCTTGACCCACTGTTTGTCAAACTGTGTGTTGTTTAACATCCATATCTTTGGGTCTAATCTGTTTCTCTGGCCCTTAGTTATTTCCAATTTTATTTCATTGTGGTTAGAGAAATTACTTTGTATTATCTCAATCTTTCTGAATTCAATGAGAGTTGTTCTGTGGCCTAGCATGTGGTCTATCTTGGAATATTATCTGTGAACACTCCAGAAGAATGTAAATCCTGCTGTATTTGGGTGTAGTGTTCTGTATATGTCTATTAGGTCCAGGTCCTCTAATGTATTTTTCAGTCTTTTTTCTTTATTGATTCTTTGTCTAGATGTCCTGTCTAATGGTGATAAGGGTGTATTAATGTCCCCCACTATAATTGTAGAAGCATTTATTTCTCCACTTAATTTTGCCACAGTTTGCAAAATTTTGAGGCACCCCGATTAGGTGTATAAATGTTGATGATTGTACTGTCTTCCTGACAGATTACTGCTTTTACTAGTATATAGTGTCCATCTTTGTCTCTTACAGCAGTTTTGCATTTAAAGTCTATTTTGTCTGATATTAGGAGAGCAACTCCTGCCCTTTTTTGACTATTGTTTCCTTGTAAAATTTTATCCAGCCATTCACTTTCAGCTTCCTTGAATCTGTGGGTCGAAGGTGGGTTTCTTGTTGACAGCATATAGATGCATCATATTTCTTTATCCATTCTGCAGTTCTGTGTCTCTTGAGTGGTGAATTTAATCCATTAATATTCCATGTTTTTACTCGCAGTGCATTTCGTACTTCAGCCATATTTTCTTTGGGTTAATTTATGTCATATTTTTTGTTTGTTTCTCTTTTTGTCTTTTTAATTATTTTTGAATACCCCTCCAACTCTCTTTTCCTTGTTTTGTTTTCCTTTCTACATGCAGAACTCTCTTTAGTATGTCTTGAAGGGCAGGTTCCTTATTGGCATGCTTTCTTAAGTTCTGTTTATCTGTGAATATTTTGTACACTCCATCATTTTTGAATGCCAGAGAATTTTGAATTCATAGCTGGAAATTTTTTTTCTTTTAGTACTTTGACTATGTAATACTACTGTCTTCTTGCTTCCATGGTTTCAGATGAGAAATTAGTACTTAATCTTATTGTGCTTCCCTGGTATGTGATGTTTCTCTTTTCTCTTGCTGCCTTAGGTATTTTCTGTTTGTCTTGAGCATTGGACATTTTGACAAGTATATGTCTTGGAGTTGGCTTGTGGGATTTTTACTCTTTGGGGTGTGCTGTGCTTCCTGGACTTGTACAATCCCCTCTCTGAATAGGGCTGGGAAGTTTTCAGCCATTATTTCCCTCAACACTCCTTCTGTTCATGTTTCCTTCTCTTCTCCTTCTGGGATGCCTATAATGCATATGTTTGAACATTTTGTGTTGTCAGTTAAATCCCTGAGTCCCTGCTGGATTTTTTCTATCTTTTACCTATCTGTTCTACTATATATTTGATTTCAGATGTATTGCCCTCCACATGACTAATTATTTCTTCTGCCTGTTCAAATCTGCTGTTATGTGAATCAAGTGTGTTTTTTATTTCTTGGATTGTGCCATTGATCACCATCATATCTGCTATCTTTTTATGTATGTGTACAATTTCTTCAGTATGTTCTCCCAGTTCTTCTTATTATCCTTAATCTTTTTCTTCACTTCATTAAGTTGGTCTGTGATATTTGTTTGGAAAACTTTGAATAGAGGTTCTATGTTCTGCATCCCTTCCTGGTTTTAATTTATTCATTGGACTTGTCCATATCTTCTTGTTTCTAAGTGTGGTTTGTAATTTTTGTTGCCCTTTAGCCATAATTTTATCTTGATGGGTTTATTTAGTTGATTAGCTTCTCTCTCCTCTCTAGAGTTTTATTTAGCTGGTGGTTCTCTGTGTGTTTTAAGTTTTATCTTGAGACTTTGTTCTTCTTATTTTATTTCCTTGCCTCTCTCTATTTTCCCTTGAAGGCAAAATATTAGGGCCAGAGGATTTGAAAGATGTGAGAAAGGAAGAAGGATAAGATTAACATTGATAAAAGTTAGAAGAGGGGCCATATAAGGCTTAGTAAAATGAATATTTAACTCATGTAGGCAGTGTAGAATAATAAGAAAAAAAGTGGAGTACCTACAATTGACTGGGAAACCAAATAGTGGAAAAAATATATAATGATTTAGAAGACTAGAATGATGAGGAAAGAAAGAAAGAGTAAAGTAAGATCTGAAAGGAAAAAATCAATAATAATAACAAAAAGAAAATGGAATAGATAGAAGTGAAATTGAAACCCTTAAGTTGTGGGCTAATGAAAACACATGGTATGTAAGAACAAAAACAGAAAGCAGAAAGATGAAGGAATTAAAAGAGAGCATTGGGAGATAAAATCAATATAGTCAGAGAATGGGAAAACACTGAAGAAGAAGCACAGCAAAGAAGAGACAAACTAGCAGCACCTTCTTTTAAAAGGGGGGGGGAGAAGGGGGGAGGAAAGGGGAAAGAAAAGCAAGAGACAACAAATAAATAAAGAAAAACCAAACAACCACACAAGCAAGCAGTCAAACAAAGCTAAGGAAGAACAGTATTCTTTCTTGGGCCCTTGTTGAACCTCTCAGCCTGCTTATGGTCATCAGTCAATTGCCCTGCAAGGTTCAATCTGCAGGTTTTGAGGCAGATTTTAGTGATTAAGCTAAGTTTAAAATTTTTTATCTTTTTTATTTCTTAAAGTGACTGACTTTTTTTTTTCTTAATAAAGTATATGACAGTTTGATGTAATTATGAATTCCAAGAATATAATTGAACCATGCTTGTAAACTGATCTGTTAATCTGGACATGATTAGGTTAGGATTAGGTTGTTTAGCCCCACCCCTTGGTGGGTGGGAATCCAATATAAAAGGAAGGCAAAGGACAGTTGAAGCAGTCTTTTGAGAAGCAGTTTTGATATTGGAAATAAGGCCCCAGGAGAAGAGAAGCAAGCCGTTTGCCTGATCGTCTACAGCTGACCTTGTGGAGGAAAGAGGAGCCAGCTGATCTTGTGGAGGAACCAGGAGCTAAGCCCAGAGAGAAACGCAACCCCAGGAAGAGAGGAACCCCAGAAACCTGAACCCTGGCAAACGCTGGCAACTGTCTTGCTCTAACACGTGGCAATGGACTGTGGTGAGAGAAGAAACTAAACGCTTTATGGCCTGGTATCTGTGGACTTCTAACCCAAATAAATACCCTTTATAAAGATCAACCCATTTTTGGTATTTTACATTAGCACCCCTTTGGCTGACTAATACAGAATTTGGTACCAGGAGTGGGGTAGTGCTTTTGTAATTACCAAAATGTTGGAACAGTTTTATAAATGGGTAAGGGGTATTTTTTGGAGGAATTGTGAAATGCTTGATGGAAAAGGCATAGATCACTTTGAAGAGACTGCTGGTAGCAATATGGATGCTAAAGAGACTTTCTATGATGCCTTAGAAGTAAATGATGAAACTTTTATTGGAAACTGGAGGAAAGGTGATCCATGTTTTAAAGCTGCAGAGAACATAACGAGATTAACTCCTGGTGTTATGTGGAAGACAGAATTTGAAAATGGCGAACCAGAGCATTTAGCTGAAGAACTTTCCAAGGTAAACTCAGAGAATGTGGCTTGGCTTCTCCTTGCAGCTTATAGCAAAATATTAGATGAGAGAAATACACTAAGGACTGAACATTTGGGCACAAAGGAAACAGAAACTGATTCTGGAACTTCCAAGTTTGCGGAAATCAAATTCCCAGATGAAAATGCCATATTTGAAGACTTTACTAAACTTGGAACTCATAACTCAGAATTGAAGATGTAGTTATCTAGGAAAGACTTGTGGAAAGTCTTACTGTGTGATGGCTTGGACCCCTGATTCCTGCATGCTAAACCAACAAACTTTTTGAGAGAGCTGTATGAACAAAGCCACTGTCAGCTTGGACAAAAGAGAACATGGAAAGGAGAGATTGAAGGAGAATCAGCTTTAAGAAGAAAACTGTGTAAGCAGAGATCTGGACTTAAGATATCTCCTTGGGCCAAGAGAGGAGCCCTGCCCATGTGTACAGAGAGGGTGAGTTTGCCCCTGCAGTTGAAGATGGTGGATGTTCCTACCTGAAGTTCTGAGAAAGTTTTGATGCCACATGGTGCAGAGAGGGTGTGTTTTCCCCAGCAGTTGAAGAAGGTGGATGTCCCCGCCCAATGTTCAGGTAGAGTTTTGCCACCCCAGGGTGCAGAAAGGGTGGAGCACATTCCTCAAAGATTAGGGCAGTTAAAGTCAACACCCCATTGGTCTGAGAGGGGTGTACCTGTCCCCTATAGATTAGAGAAAGCCAGGTGGTCAACCCATTGCGCTGAGAGGGTTGGGCCTATATGTCAAAGGTTAGGGCAGGCCAGGTTGTCAACTTGTTGCTCTGAGAGGGTTGAGCCTGTATGTCAAAGGACTGGGGGAATGTTGTCTTTACCTCACTGTGCTAGGGTGGCTAAGACTCTAACCCAAAGATTGGGTAAGGGGTGGCAATCACCCCAATACTCTTGGAGGGTGAAGTCTGGAGCTTGGTCGACACCCAGATGCTTGATGAGGGTGGAACCAAGAAAATGGCCGTTGGGCAAGCCTGTGGAAAGGGTGGGTTCCCATGTGGCCCCAAGGAAAAGAAAACATCTTCTTAAAAATGACTGTCAGACTTTGAAATCAAATGGAGGATGCCCTGCAGGTGTACTGAACTATAGAGGATCCATGACTCATGTTTAACATCCCAATTTCTTCTTATGATATTGAAAATGTTTATCCTTTGTCTTTCCATTTGTGTATTAGAAGCAGTTAAATAGTTTTGTAAGTTTCAAATGTCTATAGCAGACGGGACTTTGCCTCAATATGAACTGTATTTCTTTAAAATGATTATGATATGATTTTGTACTTAGATTGTTACTGATTTAAGTTTTTTTAAATATTGTAATGTATTTTTGGAATTCAGAGGGTGGGATGTGGCATTTTGATGTAATTATGAATTCCAAGAATATAAATGAATCATGCTTGTAAACTGATCTGTTAATCTGGGCATGAGTAAATTAGAATTAGGGTGTTGACCACACCCCTTGGTGGGTGGGGAATTGAAGATAAAAGGCAAGGCAAAGGACAGTTGAAGCAGTCTTTTGAGAAGCAGTTTTGATATTGGAAAGAAGGCCCCAGGAGAAGAGAAGCAAGCCGTTTGCCTGATTGTCTACAGCTGATCTTGTGGAGGAAAGAGGAGCCAGATGACCTTGTGGAGGAATCAGGAGCTAAGCCCAGAGAGAAACGCAGCCCTGGAAAGAGAGGAACCCCAGAAACCTGAACCCTGGCAAATGCCGGCAACTGTCTTGCTCTAACACGTGGCAATGGACTGTGGTGAGAGAAGAAACTTAACGTTTTATGGCCTGGTATCTGTGGACTTCTACCCCAAATAAATACCCTTTATAAAGACCAACCCATTTTTGGTATTTAAATTAGCACCCCTTTGGCTGACTAATACAAAGTACAAAAAGAAGTCCTCTTCTAGACCACCCCCTTCACTGAGGGGACCCTAAATAGGCTCATGGAAACTAATCAAGCACTTCTTATTTCCTGGCCTCCCCAGGGAAGCTGAAGCTCTGATGGGTGTCAGTGTAGGATGATAAAATTGGCAGACTTTGCCCCCTCTAAAGCAAAGCCTCAGTGTCACACGGTTGTTGGGTGAGTCAGGCTTCCTTAACAGATTTGCCTCTCCCCTCAGCCTGGTTCTGGTTCAAGCCAGCTTATCTGCTCCCCAAAGCTATGAGGGGGTCCAGACAACCAAATCCACTGAAAAGAAACCCCTCTCCACTTTCTGTTAGAGCCCTCCCACTTTCAGAGAATGCTCCATCTCACCAGGCTGCAGGTGGGAGTTGCAGCGTTTCACTGGGCAGCTAAGTAAATCAACATTCTTCAACAGATTCACCATTCCCCTCAGCCTGGTGCCACTTCAAGCCAGCTATTCTGTTCCCTGAAGCTGGAAGGGGTTCCAGGCACCCAAATCCACAAAAAGGAAATCCCTGTTGATCCTCTGCCAGAACCCTCCCACTCTGGGAGAACGCCCCCTCTCACCAGGTTGCCGGTGGAAGTCACAGCCCAAACCAGCCTTTTCCCTTGAGGATGGCACTCAGCCGTCTGTCTTAACCACAACAGGAAAAGGGAAAACTCATGAATCTCTCCTGAGCAATCTGCCTCGCTGTCCAGCTCCCTCCAGATTAATGTCCCTGAGGTTCTTGCTCCATGTGCACCCAGCACCGACCCCCTGGACAGGAACCTGTTCCTAATCAGCCATCCTCAGAGAGTGAGCCAGTGAGTGCCCTCCTAAACCAATGCCATCTTACCCCTCAGCATCATAGTAACTTTTGACTCCACAAAATTCTTTTAAGTTATTGAAAACACTCTCACTCAGATCCTTGCTTCTTATAAGCTTGGAAGTAGGGGAATCCAGTGATGATATTTTGCATATCTCTATTGACAAATCATGCCAATGACTGTTAGTGCCCTCTTCATTATTTGAAAGGTAGTCTTTAGTGCCCTTAATTTCAATTAGAGCAAAGAACCAATTTCAAAACTCCCCAAACCACCTCAGAAATCCCATATTTAAGATTCTTTTCCTCAAAACTACTTCCAGTACCAAGCTGTATAATTCAGGGGTCTCAAGGGAAACAGAATCAAGAAGAGATATTTGTAAATAGTATGATATTTTATAAAATTTTCTCATGTGACCATGGAGATGCATAAGTCCAATTTCAGCAGGCAGGCTGTAAACCAGAGGCTCCGATGAAGGTCCAAGGAAGTTCCCAAGATACTTTGGCTGTCCAAAGACAAGCTGGAAAATTCCCTCTGAATACTGAAACCACTTACCCTTTAAGACATTCAACTGTTTAGATAAATTTTCACTCATTGCTGTTGGTAATCCCCCTGGTTGATTGTAGATGTAATCAGCCATCTCTGCAGTAAAATCACTGATGTCTAAAGTTCATAAATATCCTTGAATTAAATTAGCCAATCCATATTTGACCAGACAACTGGGCACAATTACCTGGATGAGTTGATAGATTAGCCTAACCATTACAGAAGTCCAGTCACATTCTCCAAATTTTGTTTGGAAAGCTCTTCAGCTAAATTACCAGGCTCATCATTTTCAAATTCTTCCTTTCATATAACATTGGAAGTCAATCTTGCTAAGTTCTCTGAAATTTTAAAACATGCATCACCTTTTCCTCCAATTTCCAATAACAGATTCATCATTTAATTCTAAGACCTCATTCAAAGCCTCTTTAGTGTCCATATTCCTACCAACAGTCTCTTCAAGGCAATCTAGGCCTTTTCCTTCAAGCATCTCACAATTCTGCCAAAAAATACTCCTTTCTCATTTTTAAAACTGCTTTCTCATTTTTAAAATTTTTGGTAATGGCAAAAGCAACACCCCATTCCCAGTACCAAATTCTGTATTAGTCAGCCAAAAGGTACTGACACAAAGTACCAGAAATCTGTTGGTTTTTGTAAAGGATATTTATTTGGGGTAGAAGCTGTTAGAAGGCCCTAAAGAATCCATCTCAAGGTACCATAAGAGGAAATTTTCCTCAAATGTCTGTTACAATATGATGAAGCAAGATGGCTCCTGATATCTGCAAATGTTCAGCTTTACTCTTTCCTCTTAAGGCTCCATGGGCCCAGTTTCTTCTGATCTCAGCTTAGGCTGGAGGGTTCATTTCTTTCTGAGCTCAGTTGCTCTGTTCTTTTCACAAGTCAACTATAAACTATCAGGTGAAAGGATCTTCTCTCTTCCCAATGCCACAGGATCAAAGCTCTCAAGTTCTCTCCTCTTCCATGTCTATGAACCTCTCTCAGTTCCTCTGTGTATATTTTGTTTTGTCCTCTTCACTTAGCATTCATTTATATAACCCATCAAAGGGGCAAGAATTCAACCTTGCATGCTCTAATGATGTGGTCAAATCAAACCCTAATCTTGATTTAATCAAGTAAATGTAAAACCTTTGAATTTAAATCAAATGGTATTATGCTCAATGGAACAGACCACATTACAAACATAATATCTCATTGTGGAATTCATAAATAAGATCAATTTGCCACAATACCTAACAGAATAACTAAAATAAAAAATAGTGACAACACCAAATTCTGTCAAGGACACAGAGAAACTAGATCACTCATACATTGCTTTGTGGCATTTGCATTGTACCAATGCAAAATGATACTGCCACTCTTAAAAGCAGTTTGGCAGTTTTTAAAAAAGTAAACATGCAAGTTCCATATAACCATATAACCCAGCATTTGCATTCCTGGGCATTTATCCCAGAGAAATGAAAACTAATGTTCAAAGGGATTTTTCCTTCAATTGGTACCTTTTCTTTTCCTTTTAGTCCAGTCTGGCATTGGCTGTATTCATATAGATCTCACCAAAAACTATGTTGGTTTGCATGTAAAACATAGGGGTCGAATCCATTAGACAATGGGACTTTCCACAGATCATTCTTGGGTAACTGCACCTGCAATCCTGACTTACAATAAAATGACTGCTTGGATCCATGTTCAGTTAAACACTCACATGGGGCAGTCTTCTCTGGGGACACTAATAGAGAAGCCCAGAATTTTCAAAACCATTAATTTCTGGTTTCTTTGTGCCTGTGAGTTCAATTCTCAGCTTATTCCTTTCCTGTCACATTTTACTATAATTTGCAAGAAGAAACTAGGTTGTACTTTCCATTCTTGGAAATCGTGGCTAAATATCCAAGCTCTTTCCTTTCACATTCCTCCTTTCATTTGACATCAGAACTCAATTTTTCCCAGTTCTCTGCCACTTTATAAAAAGGGACACATGTCCCCCAGCTTCCAATAATACATTCATCATTTCTGCCTAAGGCCTCATCAGAGGTACATTTAGCATCCATATTTCTACCAACAGTCTCTTCAGAGTAATCTAAGCTTTTTCCATCAAACAGATCACAATTCTCCCATCCTCTATGCATAACAAATATCAAAGCCATTTCCACATTTTTGGTATTTGCAACAGCAGCACCCCACTCTCCTGGAAGCAAAATCTGTTTTAGTTTCCTAGGCTGCTGAAAATGGGCAACATAAAATGGATTGGCTTAAACAATGGAAATTTATTAACTTGCACTTTAAGGTTGAGCTAATGTCCAAATCAAGACATCATCAAGACAATATTTTATTCCCAAAGACTGGTTGCCATTGATTCTTAGCTCTTCAGCAACATTGCAAGGCACATGGTGGTAGCTGCTGCTCTCTCCCTTCTCTTCCAAGTTTCACTATTTTCAGTTTCTTGCTTCCATACCTTTCTCATTATCTTTTTCCTAATTTCATTATTTTATAAAGGACTCCAGTAAGAGGATTAAGACTCATTAAGATTGAAGTAGGGTCAAACCTTTTGAACTAATCTTATTAAAAAGTCCTACTTGCAAGGGGTCCACATCCACAGGGATGGATTAAATTTAAGAACATGTTTTTCTCAGGCAAATATTGCTTCAAACCACTATATTTCCCACTGCAGAAAACTGGCTAAGTGTACATGGGATCTTTCTGTATTTCTATGTATCTATGTGAGAATCTATAATTATCTCAATAAAAACATCAATTAAATAAGTACATAAATGTTAAAAAGTTTATACAAATAAATTCAACAACTTAAATGAAATAGGAAAATTCTTTGAAAGGAACAAACTATTAAAACTCATTCAAGAAAAAATAAATAAATTGAATAATAATATTTCTATTAAAACTAGAATTTATATTTTTTAAAAAATCAAACAGAGAGCAATCCAGGTCAGAATAATTTCACTGTTGAATTTTAACCACACTTATGGAAGTAATAATACCAATTGTCACAAACTCTTCCAGATAATAGAAAAGGGTGAAATCATTCTCAATTAATTCTATGATGCCAGCAATGTCCTAATATCAAAATCAGATAAACATATTATAAGAAAACAATTGAACAGACCAACACTCCTCAATAATATAGATGAAGAAATTCTAAAATTTTAACAAATCAAATCCAAGAACATAAAAGAAAGTACAGCAAGATCAAGGAGGTTTAACATTCATAAATCATCCAATATATTACAACATATTAAAAAAAAAAAAAAGAAAAACATGAATATATCAGTACTTGCAGAAAAAGTATATCACAAAATCCAACATCTACTCCTAATAACAACTCAGGAAGAGAAGGCAACTTACTCAACTGATAAGGACCATCCACACAAAAAACCTACAGCTAATTTAGACTTAATTGTGAAAGGCTAAAAGATTTCTCTGTAATATTAGGAATAAGAGAGTTTCTTCTTTTTCCACTTTTCTTCAATATTGTACAATTTGTGCAATCAGGCAAGAAAAAATAATTAAAAAGCATCTATATTAGATATCTAGACAAGGTGTAAAGGGAATTTGTTGGATAACAGTGCTGAAATGACCTGATTCATCTATAGAAACAAAAATCAACTTCCATCCACATGCAAAAGTTAACTCAAATGTAAAATCTAAAACTGAAGGTAAAACCAAAAATTTCTAGAAAAAGGTCACAGGAGAAAACATTTGTGATCTTGAGCTAAGCAACGATTTCTTGGATAACACAAAAGAAGAACCCTAAAAGAACAAAATGATAAATATATCTTCATCAAAATTTAAAACTTTTGCTCTTCAAAAGGCATTATTAAGATAATGAAAATACAAACCACAGACAGGCAGAAAATCTTCCTGGGCATAATATTTTTGGTATTAAAACAAAGAAAATCCTAGACAAAGCAGGAAAAACAAACTGCAGACTAACGGAAAACATATATGAGTAAATAAAAATCTCTAAAATTTCAATAATACTAAAATAACCTGATTTAAAATGGACAAGTTATTTGATTATACATTGCATCAAAGAAGATATATAAAAAGTAAATAAGCAAATGGAAGGATCCTCAACATCAGTAATCATTAAGAAGATGTAAATTATAACCACATTGTGTGGAAGTGTATGTGGTTCAAGCAGTTGAGCACTTGCTTTCCACATGGATGTTCCTGGGTTCAGTTCCCAGTCCTTTCTAAAAAATAAAAACTCAAAGAAAACACCAACTCAGGGGAGCCAATGTGGTTCAGTGATTGAACACCAGCTTCCCACACACAAGGTCCAGAGTTCAAACCCTGGTCCCAGGACCTCAAAAAACAAAAACAAAACAAATAAAAAAAACCACTTTATAATATCATAAGCCTTCTAGCAGACTAAATTGAAAAGACTAACCATACCAAAAAGAAGATGTTGAAGACTTGGAATCAAATTCAGTGTGGTTGGAATGTAAAATTCTACAAGCACTTTGGAAACCCATTGAACAGTTTCTTACAAAGTTAAACATACACCTACCATATTATCCAACAATGCATTCCCAGGACTTTTCCAAGAGAAATGAAATTATGGTATCTTAAAAAGATTTGTATGGGGATGTGCATGGTCGCTTGATTTGTGACAAACTAAATCTGGAAACAACCCTATTATCTTTAATATGTAAAATGATAAATTGTGATATATTCATATAATGGAAAAGTACTGAGCAATAGAAATAAATGAACTATTGATACACTCAAAAGCACAGATGAATCTCAAAATAATCATGCTATGTAAAAGAACCCAGAGAAAATACTGCATGATTCTAGTTTTATAAATAAACAATATTTTTAATGCAAATTGGTCTATAATGATAGAAAGTACTTCAGTGGTGGCCTGGAAATGGAGGTAGGATGGGGTAGATCAGGAGGAAAGCTGCCTTCACAGGGCAACTGCACACACTTTCAGCCTAAATGGATTAGAATGTTAGGAAATCCAGAAGGTCCGTCACCAACTTGGCAGTGGAGGATGAGGACTGATGCTATGTCAGTCTACCTGGACAACTGCAGTCAGTTTTGACCCACATGGCTTAGCTTGCTGGCCACACCTGGAGCTTCATCCCAACCCCAGGCAGGGGAGGAAGGGGTATGAAGATTCATCAGTCTCTGGGTAAGTGCCAGAGGTCTAGGCCTGCACATCTTGGATTACCACACATAGATGTGGCTCTGCCCCTAACACTGGCAGAGGAGAAAGTTGGGAGAAATTTTGTTGGTTCCTGGGGTAATGTGGGCAACTTTAGCCTCCACAGCATACAGCACCAACTACATGCTCAGCCCCTACTATGCAACCAGAAAGGGAGAAAGGGCAAGAATCTCCTAAACTAAAGAGAGAAACTGCACCCAGAATAAATACATCTATTAAGCCAGATGCCAGACACCAACAAAAAATTACAATCCATACCAAGGAACAGGAAAATATGGCCCAACAAAAAAGAACAAAGTAGGCCTCCACATGACATAAAGAAATTGAGACAACTAATCATAGCTGTTCAAACAAATATTCTTAATAAATTCAATAGGATGGCTAAAGAGAATAAGGATATTAAGAAGACACTGGGTGAGCATAAAGAAGAATTTGAAAGCATACATAGAAAAACAGCAGATCTTATGGGAATGAAAGGCCCAATAAATTAATTTAAATATTTGGAAATCATATATCTGATATCTAATAAGGATTTGATTTCTCTTCTATAGAAATAAATCATACAACTCAGCAATAAAAGAGCAAGTAATCCAATTAAAACTGGAAATAGACATTTCTCCAAAAAGGAAATACAAATGGCCAAAAATCACATGAAGAAATGTTCAATATCACTAGATATTAGGGAATTACCAATTAAAATGACAGTGAGAGATCATCTCAAAGGGCATAGAATAGCCATTAATTAAAAAAAAACAGAAAACAATAAGTGCTGGAGAGGAAGTGGAGAAATAGAGGCATTCCTTTACTCTTGGTGGGATTGTAAAATGGTGCAGCCTCTGTAGAATACAGTTTGGCAGTTCCTCGGGAATCTAATTATAGATCTACCATATGATCCAGCAATTCTTCTACTAGGATTATATCCAGAAGAACTGAAAATTGTGATAAGAGCAGACATTTGCACACTGTTCATAGCTGTATTATATACAATTCCAAAAGTTGGAAACAACATAACTGTCCATCAACCAATGAATGGGTAGACAAAATGTGGTATATATAAATGTTGGAATACTACCGTTCTCTTAAAAAAAATAAAGTTAGGATGCATATGATAGCATAGATGAACCTTGAAGACATTATGTTAAGTGATATAAACCAGACACTAAAGGATAAATATTGCATGGTTTCACTTAAATAAACAAAATATGAAGAATAAATGCATGGCATTAAAACATAGAGAATAGGATACTAGGAGATAGGAAAAGGGCTGATAAGGGGCACTGATGCTTAATGTATGTAGATTTAATTAACTTCACTGTGTAAGTGTGGAAATGGATAGAGTTGATGGTAACACATTATACTGAGTAGAATTAACACAACTGGTTTGTAAATGGGATTGTGGTTGAAAGGAATAATCCAGTGATGTAAATGTCAATTGAAAGAAAGCTAGAGAATAATCTATGGACTGAATAACATGATGAATTCAGAAGTGGATGAACATTGTGGTTAACAGTACAAATAAATACAAGAATGCCCTTCTATGAACTAGAACATATGTACATCACTATTGAAAGTGGTAAGGATGTGGAGAAGCATGAGAAAAAATACAATTAAAGTAACTTATATGGATTATAGTTAACAGCAATGCTGTAATGTTATTGCATCAATGCCTAATACACACTGTGTTAATAATAGGGGGGTGTGGAAAAAAATACAAGATCTATGCCATAGAACATAGTGATAATAGTCTGATGATATTATCTCATAATTTGTAAAAACTGTATCCACAACAATGTAGTATGTAGGTAGAGTGGTGTTGTATGTGAATTCGACACACGTACATGATTGTTTTCTAAGTTCATAACTTCTGTAAAAATATATATATATATATATTTAAAAGATAGCATTACAATTGAAAAATGCAGACTTAAATCTTTGGTTTATTCATATGCAGGTTGAGCTCTGAATCTCAGCAGAGTTACAACACCTACTGTCCAGTTCATTGGACTCACCCAGGACAACTAGAAAATGTTGATAGTGGACAAAAGCTTGCAATCCATACCAAGAAAGAAGATGATATAGCCTAGTCAAATGAACAAGTTAAGATGACATAAAGTAGATGATACCACTAATCAACAGATTTTCAAACAAATCTCCTTCATAAATTCAATGAAATATGTAAAGTGATTAAGGATATTAAGAGGACATGGGGCCATCAATGTAGCTCAATGATTAAGCACCTGCTTCACATATATGAGGTCCCCAGTTCAACCTCCTAAAAAAAAAAAAAAGGAAAACACACACACAAATAAATTTAAAAATAACTCTCATTGGGGAAAAGCTGTTCCTCAGTGAATGAGCACCTGCTTCCCATGCACAAGATCCTGAGTTCACTGGATTCAAACCCTGGAACTTCCAAAAAAAGCAAAAAAGGCACTGGGAATATACAAAGAAGAATTTGAAAGCATACACATAAAAATAGCAGATCTTATGAGAATGAAAGGAACAATGAATGAAATTAAAAACACTTTGGAAGCATAAAACAACATAATTGAGGAGGTAAAAAAAAAAAAAAAGGATTAGTGAGCTTGAAGAGATGGCCTCCAAACTGAACAACAACAACAATGACACACACACACACACAAAAAAAAAAAAAAAAACAGAAAAGTGAAGAATGGAAAAAATTAACAGGGTCCCAGGAAACAATATAACAGCAAAGAGACATGCAAACATACATGTCATGGCTCTCCCAGACGGAGAAGAGAAGTGAAAAGAGGAAGAAGGAATATTTGAAGATATAATGATAGAAAATTTCCCAAACCAATAGAAGTATATAGATATCTGAGTCCAAGAAGCACAATGCACTCCCTTCCAAATAAATTTGAATAGACCCACTCTGAGACACTAATCAGAAGGTCAAATGCCAAAGACAAAAAGATAACTCTGAGAACAGCAAGAGGGAACTAATACATCACATACAAGTGCTGATTTCTCATCAGAAACCATAGAGGCAAGAAGGCAGTACTATGATATATTTAGAAAATACTAGAGAAAAACTGCCAGCAAAGAATATCATATCTGGTGAGATTGTCTTTCACAAGTGAGGGTGAGTTTAGAGTATTCACAAATAAACAGAAAATGAGAGAGTTTTTGTATTAGTTAGCCAAAAGGGTTCTGATGCAAATTATCAGAAACCTGTTGGCTTTTATAAAAGGGTATTTAATTTGGGTAGAAGCCAACAGATACCAGGCCATAAAGCATAAATTACTTCTCTCACTGTGGTTTATTGTCACATGTTGGAGCAAGATGGCTGCCAGAAGAGAGGCTTCTGGTGTTCCTCTCTTCCTGGGGCTTGCATGTCTCTGGACTCAGCTCCTCTGCTATCTCCACAAGCTCAGCTGTACACTATGAGTCTCTCTAGGGTTTGACTCTCTCGACAAGGTGATTTGTAAACTATCAGGTAAATGGCTCATCTCTTTTCCTGGGGCCTTCACTCCCTCCTCATGACCAAGCGTATGTGTGTGCTTACTTCCCCAGGCTCCAGCATTAAAAATCAGCATCAGAACTCTAACTCAAAACTCCAATTAATTCCTTTGCCATTGAGTTTTATCTCTGAGTCCCTGCCTACCAATGGGGTGGGGACTCATTGTCCTACTGATGTGGCCCAATCAAAGCCCTAATCATAACTTAATCATGCTCAGAGAAACAAACAAATATACAAGCATAATTGAATATTTATTTTTGGAATTCATAAATATTGCCCAATTGCTAAAGTTTGTAACCAAGAGACCTGCTCTGCAGGAAATATTAAAAGGAGTGTTACTGCCTGAAAAGCAAAGACAGGAGAGAAGGACTTAGAAGAGGTTCTAGAAATGAATATTATGTCAGCAAAATTAACTAAAGGTTTAAAAAGAGTGGTAAAAATAAAATATGACAAATAAAACCCAAACTTCCAATGATTGAAGAAAGAACTACCTTTATACTTATAAAATTGAATGTTAGTGGAATAAACTCCCCAATCAAGAGACAGACTGACTGGGGTGAAGAGGATTTGGCTCAATCATTTGGGCACCCATCTGCCACAAGGGAAGGTCTGGGTTGGGTTCCATATATCTCCTAAAGAAGGAGAGCAGATAAAATAAGCAATAAGCTGATGAAATGAGCTTATTACTTATTTGATTAAGTAATATTTAAGTCTTTGATTGGGCCAGGTCAGTAGGACATTGTGTCCTTCCCTCCTTGGTGGGTGGGAAGTCACAGAGAAAGCACACTGCAGAAAAGGGAGGTTGGAGTTTTGAGCTGGAGCCTGGGAAGTAAAGACATGGGAGAGAGCAGAGGAGCTGAGCCCAGAGAGAATTGAGCCCTGGGGAGAAAGAAAAAGCCTAAAGAGCCTGATAGTCTACAGCTGACCTTGTGGAGAGAAAAGAGTAGCTGAGTCCAGAGAGAAATGAACCCTGGGACAGAGACAAGTCTTATCACAGCCTACAGTTGATATTGGAGGAAGCTGGGACCATGGAGTTTTAAGTGGAAGAGGACAGCTGAAAGTCAGGAGCCACATTGTTCCAACACGTGGCAACAGGCTTTAGTGAGGGAAATAACTTCCACTTTTTGGCCTGGTAACTGTAAGATTCTACCCCAAATAAATAACATTTATAAAAGCCAAAAGATTTCTGGTATTTTGCATCAGCACCCCTTTGCCTGACTATTACAGAATTTGGTACTGGAGACTGGGGAAATGCTTTTACAATTACCAAAATCCTGGGATGGTTTTATAAATGGTAAGTGGTATTTTTTGGAAGAATTGAGGGATGCTTGATAGAAAAGGCCCAGATTGCTTTGCAGAGACTCTTGTTAGTAATATGAATACTAAAGAGACTTTTTATGATGTCTTGGAAGTAAATGAAACTATTACTGGAAAGTAGTTGAAAGGCAATCTGTGTTTTAAACTTACAGAGAACCTAGCAAGATTGACTCCTGATAAAATTGGAAGACAAAATATGAAAATGCCAAGCCTGGGCATTTAGCCAAAGTACATTCTGAAGTAATCTCAGAGAATGCAGTTTGCCTTCTCCTTGCAGACATTTAGCAAAATGCTAAATGAGAGAGATAAGCTGAGAACTGGACTGTTGTGCACAAAGAAAAACAAACTGATTCCAGAAATTACAAGCCTCTGGAAATCAAGTCCCCAGATGATAGTGCCCCATTTCAGGGCTTAGCTAAACTTGGAAATTGTAAATCAGAACTGGAAATGCAGTTACCTAGGAAAGATTTGTGGAAAGGCTTATTGTCTGATGGCTTGTTCCACTGCCACTTGCATGCTAAACCAAGAAGTTTTTGAGAAAGCTGTATGAACAAAACCACTGTCATCTTGAACCACTAAGAATGTGGAAGGGAGAGATTGAAGGAGAAACAGCTTTAAGAGGAAAACCATGGAAGCTGAGATCTAGAATTAAGACTTCACCTTTGGCAAAGAGAGGAACCCCACTCATATGTACAGAGAGGGTAAGTTTGCCAGAGCAGTTGAAGAGGGTGGATTTTCCCACCCAATGTTCAAGGAGAGTTTTGCTGTACAAGGGTACAGAGAGGGTGGAGCACATTCCCCAAAGATTATGGAGGTTGAAGTCCATGCTTCATTGTTTTGAGTGGGGTGGTCCTGTCCCACAAGGATTAGGGAAGGACAGATTACCAACTCATTGTTCTGAGAGAGAGGAACCTGTAAGCCAAAGGTTAGGGAGAATGTTGTCATCACTGCAGTGTACTAGTTGGGTTAAGACTCCAACCCAAATATTGGGTAAAGTGTGGCATTTACCCCAATGCTCTTGGAGGGTGAGGCATAGAACTTAGTGCACACCCAGATGTTTGACAAGGGTGGAACCAAGGAAATGGCTGTTGGGCATTCCTGGGGAAAGGGTGGATCCTCATGAGGCGCCAGGGAGAAGAAACCATCATCTTAAGAATGACTATCAGACTTTGAAATAGAATAGACGATGCCTTGTAGGTTTATTGAATAGTAGAGGACCCAAGACTCATGTTTCTCTTTCAATTTCTCCTTATACTAAAGAAAATGTTTATCCTTTGTCCATTTGTGTATTGGAAGTAGATAAAAGGTTCCATAAATTAATGAGTTCTACATTAAATGGGACTTTAGAAGACAAACCCTTTCTTTTATTTATTTATTTTTTTAAAATTTTTAATTTATTTTTATTGTGGGAAAAAATAAAAATTCTCACAATACATACAAACATTTGCAAAATGATATATAAATATATATGCATATATGTGTATTTGCTTACAAAAATGTTATTTATATATATATACACATATATATTTTAAGAGGTGCTTAGATTACCCAAAATATTACACGGAACCCACTGGGATTCCCATGTTGCTCACCTCCCACACCTCCCACCACATCCCACACAAACATCTCCCACAAGTGTGGCCCACCACCCTCAATGAACTTACACATCCTGGAGCCTGGGCACCAACCATAGACCACAGTTCACACTGTAGACCACACTCTCTCCCACTCAGTTCTGAGTGGTGTGTGCTGATTTAAAATGGCCTACATCAGTTGCCACAACGGTACTCAGGACAAACTCTAACTCCCAAAGAAACCCCTGTATTTCAACTGCTCACCCCTCCCTACCCCAAAAGTGTCAAGTTGCCACTGGCTCCACCTCATTGTTATAATTTCTTGCCTTGTTAGAATCACCATATGTGAACAAGAGAATACCATCAAGTCCACTCTAGTCCATAGATCTTCCCCAATCCTGAGGGGACTGGGATGGTGATGTCCACTCCAACTCCAAGTGAGAGAGGGCTTATATCCCATGGATATGGTGGGTGGGATGATCCTGCCTGCAGATGCAGGCCCTCTCCATTCCTTGGGATGGCCATTGCCCATCATTGTCTCCTCACCAGGTGACTTGGATGAGTACATTCAGCTGTAGGGAAGGAGTTGCAGCTCCAACGAGATTTCATGCAAACCTGACACATAGGTAGGTGGGAGGCTCCAGTCTCCGGAAGTATACCTAAAAGCTCCAGCATCACATATAGGTTTGAATAGAGGGACTGGTGTACCATGTGCAGGGAGAACTTATTTGAGTCTAATTCTGTCACTCTCCGGATAACAGATTCCAAAATAGAGCCCACGGATAAGGCATCAGTCTCTGGGACTATCCCCCATTATGTAGGACCTGGGTGTCTCAGGAGCTCTCAGGAACCCCTCTGTGTGTGGTGATAGGCACTTAGATGTTCTATGAGCTCCTACTGAGGTGTGCATAAGAGTTACCTCTGGGATGACCTCCCGACTCTCTTTGAAGCCTCTTAGCCACTTGAACTCATTAGTCTTTACCATTTCCCCATTTTATTCAAGGTCTTTTTTCAGTTGTGTTGCCAGTTGGCACTTGGTATTGATCCCTAATTGCCAGGGAGGATCATCCCCAGGAGTCATGTCCCACGTTGGGAGGAAGGTAATGCAATCATATGCTGAGTTTGGCTTAGAGAGAGGCCACATTTGAGCAACAAGGAGGCTCTCAGGTGGCAACCCTTAGGCACCCCACAACTGCAGGCTAAGTCTCATTTACAAGAGCAAAGACTCACAAGGGTAGTCATTAATAAAAAATAAAAAAAAATCAGTGGGTCATCCTTTTTGACAGGCACTGTCCCTACACTCAGAGGACTATTGCTACTCCCTTGGAGACTGTGACAGAGCTCTCCAGGCTAGGAATTCAGATTCCCTTATTTATTGTGTGATTATCCACCCATCGTGAACATGCCCCATCCCCCAATCCTTTGAATGATTTTGTATATCTTTCATGTATATTCGGATGAACCAACCCCCACGAAAACCCCCCAGACAAACCAACCAATAATCCCCCGTGGTACCCATTGTAACCCTTCTGTGATTCAAATCCTCCATGAACATTTAGTCCATAAAATAATCAAATACACTTACTAGGAAAAAGAAACAAGTGTGATAAGCTTACATGCAAGAGACAAACTTAAGGAAACTCAGGGGAAAAAAAAGAGAAGGAAAAAAACAAATAATCAAACAAAGAACAAAACAAAATAAAATATAATTAGTGGATTGGGACATTCAAAAAATGGGCAAAAAAGCAAAGGAAATGCCTTTAAGAAAAAAAAAATATATATATATTCATTTTTTTTTCCTTTCTCTTTTCTTTTTTCCCTTTTTCCTTCCCTTTATCACTGTGTTATTGGATGTCTGGTGTGCCATGACACCTTCCTCCTCTCAATCCGCATTGTCTCCCCAATTTTTCATTTAATTTTCAAAGAAGTTTTAGGTCACAGCAAAGTCACACACGGAGTGCCGGAGACTCCCTGATACCAAACCACCCCCCCTTCCCCACCCCATATTAACTCCCCCACTTTTTTGGGGGTTGTTAGCATTGTTATAACTGTTATGCAGATGGCAAAATATAGCAACTAAACATTGTCAGTGATTTACAGTATAGTTTACAATATAGATGATACAGTTTAATAATTTTGATGATATTTACCATGTCCTGTGTCCTTTACTGTATGGTAATTAAAAACTTTCCCCATGACCACCAAACACCCCATTAGATCTTGACTGTTCCCTTCTCCCCAGCCCCCCAGGGCCCGTGATACCCCTCTCTCCCAATCCATGGAATGTCAAGATTCACAGTTACATGACCTGGGGATTTGAACCAGACCTTCCTAATGCACCCACCCCCCAGTGCTGCACCACCAAACCCAGGAAAACCACCACTCATCTGCCCCATCCTCCAACATGCAACCACACTCTATCCCTTTAACATAGATTATTTCCATATGGGTGATGGCTCAAAGCCTGCTCTTCTCTTACTCTCCATTGTTAACCTGTCTTTCAGACAATGGTTCTCAGAGACTGCTCACTTTCCTCAGTTCAGATCAGTGAGGTCATATACTGTTCATCCTTCAGTGCCTGGCTTGCTTCACTCAACATAAGGTCTTCAAGATTCATCCACGTTATTCTATGTGTTAGCACTTTGTTCCTTCTTACAGCTGAGTAATATTCCATTGTATGTATGTACCACATATTGCTTATCCATTCGTCTGTTGATGGGCACCAGGGCTGATTCCAACTTTTGGCAATGGTTTACAATGCCGCTATGAACATTGGTGTGCATATATCTGTTTGTATTTTTGTTTTCAGTTCTTCTGGGTATATACCCTGCGGTGGATTTGCTGGATCATATGGAAGATCTATTGCTAGTTTTCGGAGAAACCACCAAACTGTCCTCCACAGTGGCTGGACCATACTGCAGTCCCACCAGCAGTGGATGAGGGTTCCTATTCCTCCATATCCTCCCCAACATTTAGTGTCTCCTGTTTTTTTAATAGCTGCCATTCTGATGGGTGTAAGATGGTATCTCATTGTAGTTTTGATTTGCATTTCCCTGATAGCAAGTGATGTTGAGCATTTTTTCATGTGCTTTTTAGCCATTTGTATTTCTTCCTTGAAGAAGTGTCTTTTCAGGTCATTTGTACATTTTTTATATGGGTTGTTTGTCCTTTTATTTTCGAGGTGAAGGGTTTCTTTATATATGCAGGATATTAGGCTCCTATCAGATATATGGTTGCCGAATATTTTTTCCCATTGGGTAGGTTGCCTTTTTATTTTCGTAATAACATCCTTAGAGGTGCAGAAGTTTTTAATTTTGAGGAGATCCCATTTATCTATTTTTTCCCTAGCTGCTCGTGCTTTGGCTGTGAAGTTCATGAAACCATTTCCTTTTACAAGGTCCTGTAGATGCTTCCCTACATTATCTTCCAAGGTTTTTATGGTTTTGGCTCTTATATTTAGATCTTTGATCCATCTTGAGTTGATTTTTGTATACGGTGTGAGTTGGTATTCTTCTCTTATTCTTTTGGATATGGATATCCAGTTCTCCAAGCACCACTTGTTAAAGAGGCCACTCTTTCCCAACTGAGTGGGCTTCGTGGCCTTGTCAAATATCAGATGACTGTATATGCGAGGATCTATATCAGAACTCTCAATTCGGTTCCATTGGTCAGTAGGTCTATCCTTGTGCCAATACCACACAGTTTGGAACACTGTAGCTTTGTAGTATGTTTTAAAGTCAGCTAATGTGTACCTCCAACTTCATTTTTCTTTTTCAATATATCTTTGGCAATTCGGGGCCTCTTGCTTGTCCAAATATATTTTGTGGTTAGTTTTTACAGTTCCTTAAAAATATAGTGTTGACATTTATTGGGATTGCATTAAATCTGTAGATTAGTTTGGGTAGGATAGACATTTTGATGATGTTTAGTCTTCCCATCCATGAACAGGGAATATTTTTCCATTTATTTAAGTCTTCTTTGATTTCCTTTAACAGTGTTGTGTAGTTTTCTGTATATAAGTCCTTTACATCTTTAGTTAAATTTATTCCTAGGTATTTGATTCTTTTGTTTACTATTATAAATGGTATTTTTTCCTGATTTCCTCCACAGTTTGCTAGTTATTGGTGTACAGAAATGCTACTGATATTTGAGCATTGATCTTATAGCCTGCAACATTACTGAACTCCTTTATAAGTTCTAGAAGCCTTGTTGTCGATTTCTCAGGGCGTTCTAAGTATAGGATCATGTCATCTGCAAATAATGAAATTTTTACTTCTTCTTTTCCAATCTGGATGTCTTTTATGTCCTTTTCTTGTCTCAGTGCTAGTGCAAGTACTTCTAAGACAATGTTAAATAGGAGTGGTGATAGTGGGCATCGTTGTCTTGTTCCCGATCTCAGAGGGAAGGCTTTTAGGATTTCACCGTTGACAATGATGTTAGCTTTGGGTTTTTCATATATACCCTTTATCATTTTCAGAAAGTTTCCATCTATTCCTATCTTTTGTAGTGTTTTTATGAGGAAAGAGTGCTGTATTTTGTCTGCATCTCTAGAGATGATCATATGATTTTTTTCTTTCAGTCTGTTTATATCGTGTATTACATTGATTGATTTTCTTATGTTGAACCATACTTGCATACCTGGGATACAACCCACTTGGTCATGGTGTATAATCCTTTTGATATGTTGTTGAATGCGATTAGCAAGTATTTTGTTAAGGATTTTAGCATCTAGGTTCATTAGAGAAATTGGTCTGTAATTTTCCTTTCTTGTGGTATCTTTATTTCGTTTTGGTATTAGGGTAATATTGGCATCATAGAATGAGTTAGGTAATATTCCTTCTACTTCTATTTTTTGGAAGAGCCTAAGTAGAACTGATGTTAGCTGTTTCCAGAATGTTTGGTATAATTCATCTGTGAAGCCATCTGGTCCTGGACTCTTCTTAGTTGGGAGGTTTTTAATAACTGAGTATATCCCTTTACTTGTAATTGGGCTGTTGAGTTCATCTATTTCTTTTTCCATCAATGTCAGCTGTTTGTGGATTTCTAGAAATTTGTCCATTTCCTCTAAATTGTCATTCTTGTTGGCATATAATTTTTCAAAGTATCCTCTTATGGTACTCTTTATTTCTGTGGGGTCAGTAGTGATATCACCTTGCTCATTCCTTATTTTATGTATTTGCATCTCTTCTCTCTTTTTCTTTGTTAGTCTGCCTAAGGGTTTGTCAATTTTGTTGATATTCTCGAAGAACCAGCTTTTGGTTTTGTTTATTGTTTCCAGTGCTTTCTTATTTTCTATTTCATTTAGTTCTGCTCTAATCTTTGTTATTTCCTGCTTTCTACTTCTTTTAGGTTTAGTTTGTTGTTGTTTTTCCAATTCCTCCAAGTGTGCAGTTAGGTCTTCAATTTTAGCTCTCTCTTCTTTTTTAATATATGAATTTATGGCTATGAACTTCCCTCTCAGGACTGCTTTCGCTGCATCCCATAGGTTTTTATATGTTGTGTTGTTGTTTTCATTAGTTTCAAGGTAGTTACTGATTTCTTTTGAAATTTCCTCTTTGACCCACTGTTTGTCTAAGAGTGTGTTGTTTAACTTCCATATCCTTGTGCCTAACCTGTTTCTCTGGCCCTTATTGATTTCCAACTTCATTCTGTTGTGGTCAGAGAAATTACTTTGTATAATCTCAATCTTTCTGAATTCTTTGAGAGTTGTTTTGTGGCCTAGCATGTGGTCTATTTTGGAGTATGTTCCATGTGTACTGGAGAAGAATGTAAATCCCGCTGTATTTGGGTGTAGTGTTCTGTATATGTCTATTAAGTCCAAATCTTCTAATGCATTGTTGAGTGCCTTAATTTCTTTATTAATTCTCTGCCTAGATGTTCTGTCTAATGATGATAGTTGTGTGTTGAAGTCCCCTGCTATAATTGTAGTGGAATTTATATCTCCTCTTTGTTTTTCCAGAGTTTGCCACACGTATTTTGAGGCACCTCGATTAGGTGCGTAAATGTTGATGAATGTTCTCTCTTCTTGAGAGATTACTTCATTTACTAATATGTAATGTCCATCTTTGTTTCTTACAATAGTTTTGCATTTAAAGTGTATTTTGTCTGATATTAGAATAGCTACTCCTGCCCTTTTTTGGCTATTGTTAGCTTGTAAAATGGTTTTCCATCCATTCACTTTCAGCCTATTTGAATCCCTGTGTCGAAGTTGGGTTTCTTGTAGACAGCATATATATGGATCATATTTTCTTATCCATTCTGCCAATCTGTGTCTTTTGATTGGTGAATTTAATCCATTAACATTCAGTGTTATTACTCGTAACGAATTTCTTATTTCAGTTATTTTTCTTTGGGTTAATGTATGTCATATATTGTTTTGTTTCTCTTTTTGTCTTTTCAGTTGTTTTTGAACTCTCCTCCAAATCTCTCTCCTTTGTTTTTTCCTTTCAACTTGTAGAGATTCCTTTAGTATTTAGTGATGTGCTGTTTTCTTCTTGACATACTCTCTTAATTGCTGTTTATCTGTGAATATTTTGAACTCTCCATCATTTTTGAATGCCAATTTTGCTGGAGAGAGAATTCGTGGCTGGAAGTTTTTTTCTTTTAGTGTTTTGACTATGTCATAACACTGTCTTCTTGCCTCCATGGTTTCAGCTGAGATATCAGCACTTAATGTTATTGTGCTTCCCTTGTATGTGATGGTTCTCTTTTCTCTTGCTGCCTTGAGTATTTTCTCTTTTTCTTGAGCATTGGACAATTTGACAAGTATATGTCTTGGAGTTGGCCTGTTGGGTTTTATACTATTTGGGGTGTGCTGTACTTCCTGGATCTGCACATCCATCTCTCTCAATAGAGTTGGAAAATTTTCAGCCATAACTTCCTTCAACACTCCTTCTATTCCCTTTTCCTTCTCTTCTCCTTCTGGGATGCCCATAATTCGTATGTTTGTGCTTCTTGTATTATCGGTTAATTCCCTGAGACCATGCTGGATTTTTTCTATCTTTTTGTCTATCTTTTCTACAATCTCTTTGATTTCAACTGTATTGTCTTCCATATCACTAATTCTTTCCTCTGCCTGTTCAAATCTGCTGCCATTTGAGTCCAGCGTCTTTTTCATTTCTTGACTTGTGCCTTTGTTCACCATCATATCCATTACCGTTTTAGGTGTGTTAGCTATTTCTTCAGTATGTTCTCCCAGTGTCTTCTTTATATCCTTAATCTCTTCCTTCAGTTCTTTAAGTTGGTCCATGATATTTGTTTGGATAGCTTTGATTAGTTGTTCAATGTACTGCATTGCTTCCTGATTTTTATTTTGTGCATTGGACTGGTCCATGTTTTCTAGTTTCTCAGAGTCATTTGTATTTTTCTGTTGCCCTCTGTTCATCATATTATCTTAATGGGTTTGTTCAGTTGATTAGCTTTTCTCTATGCTCTAGAATTTTATTTAGCTGTTGGTTCTATGTGTGAGTTAAGTTTTCTCTTTGGCACTTTTTCTTCTTATTTTATTTCCTTGCTTCTTTCTCTGTATCCTTGAAGGCAAGAGGTTAGGTTCAGAGGAATCAAAAGATGTAAGGAAGGCAGAAGGATAATAGAAATATTGATAAAAGTTAGAACAGGGGCAAAATGAGACTTAATGAGATGAATATTTTACTTGTGTAGGCAGTGTAGAGTACTAGGAAAAAATATGGAGTTCCTACAATGGACTGGGAAAACAAATGGAAGAATATATATATAGTGATTTAGAAGGCTAGAATTATGAGGAGGGTAAGAAATAGTAAAGAAAGGTCTGAAAGGAAAAGTTAATACTAATAAAAAAAAAAAAGAAGAAGAAGAAGAAAACAAAATAGATGGATTAGAAATTGACACCCTTAAGTTGTGGGCCTATGAAAAAATGTTGTCTCTAAGAGCCACAACAGAAAACAGAAGGCAGAAAGATGCAGGAAGGATAAGCGATAGTTTTTAATACAGAATCAATAAATACAGCGAGTGGGAAATTACTGAATATGAAGCCCAGCAAAGAAGTGACAAGCTGGCAGCACCTACTTTAAAAAAAAAATAGAAGGAAAAAGGAAGGAGGGAGGAAAGAGGAAATAATAGCTATAGACCAGAAAGTAACAGAGAAAAACCAAAGATCCACACAGGCAAGCAGTCAAACAGAGCTAAGGGGGGTCATTGATTCCCCTATGGTCCACGTGGATCCTTCCTGCCTACTTGTGTTTATCAATCCATTTTCCCACAGGGTTCTATATGCAGGTCCTGAAGTAGCTTTTAGCTATTAAACTAAATCAAAAAGAATGTATTTTTCATTTGTTGAGGTGACCTCACTTTTTTTTTTTAATTTTAACTTTTTATCCAAATGCGGACCCAAAATAATTCCTCCTCTAGACCAACCCCCTTATGGAAGGGACCCTAGCTGGGCCCGTGGAAATTCATCAAGCACATCCCACTGTCCGGATTCCCCAGGTTATCTGTAGCGCTGTTGTTCGTCAGTGAGGAGTGCTAAAGAGAGTGGATTCCACCCCTTTCTGGCACCGAGCTCGAGCGTCACCGGGCTGCTCAGTAAATCAGTTTGAGTGCAGATTCACGTCTGCTCTCAGCCTAATGCTGCTTCAGGTCGGCTTATCTGCTCCCCAAAGCTATGGGGAGGTGTAGGCAGCCAGATCGATGTCTAAAAATATAAAATACCCTTCCTTGTCTTCCAACAGAACCCTCCCTTTTTTGGGAAGTGTCCCTTCTTCCTGGCTCCACAGTGGCCTGGGTCTTATCCCTGGGTGGTTAGGCAAATCAGCTCCGTTCCGTGACCAAAATCCCCCCTCCATTCACCGGGTGCTGATTAGCTCATTTGTTCTGTTCACACAAGGTCCAAGGGGCGCCAGGCAGCCAGATCCCCAGAAAATAAAACTTTTTCGCCCCGCCTGAAGCTCCAAATGCCCGTTTTATTTAATTTTTTTTTCCCTAACCACGGGGTTCAGCCGCCCGTGCCAACCTCCAGCAGCAGCCTCAAAACTCACGAATCTCCACCATTCCATCCACGCCGCCAATCTGAGCATATAGATGTCCCAAGCTTCTCACTCCACGCGTGCACAGCACAGACCCCCGGGCAGGACCCCGTCCACAATCCGCCTTGCTCTGGGAGCTTGCAATGTGTGCCCTCCTACACTAATGCCATCTTGGCCGCCAAATCTTGAGACAAACTCTTTCTTTAAACTGATTGTGATATGATTCTGTATTTAGTATTGAAGTGACTTAATTTTTTTAAAATATTGTAATGTCTTTTTGAACTCAGAGGGTGGAGTGTAGGAGTTTGATATTGTTTATGAATTCCAAAAATAGATATTGGATGATGTTTGTAAACTGGTCTGCTCCTCTGGGCATATTAGATTATATTGGATTCAGAGGTTTCACTTTTACTTGAATAAACAATGATTAAGGCTTTGATTGGGCCACATCAGGAGGAAGTTGAGCCCCCACCTCCTAGTTAGGTAGGGACTCACAGGGAAAGTGCACCACTGAGAAGGGAGGTTGGAATTTTGTGCTAAAGCATGGGGAGTAAACACATGGGAAAGAGCAGAGCAGCTGAGCCAGGAGATATTCAAACCATGGGGAGAGTGATAAAGCCTAGAGAGCCTGATAGTCTACAGCTGACCTTGTGGAGAGAAGAGAATAGCCTAACTTGGAGAGAATTGAGCCCTGGGAGGAAGAAGACTTATCACAGCCTACAACTGATATTGGAAGAAGCTGGGACCATAGAGTTTTAAGAGGAAGAGAAAGGCTGAATATAAGCAGCCATCTTACTTCAACATTTGGCAACAGACATTGGTAAGGGATGTAAGTTTTGCTTTATGACCTGGTAACTGTAAGCTTCTACCCCAAACAAATACCCTTTCTAAAAACCAACAGATTTCTGGTATTTTTGCATCAGCACCCCTTTGGCTGATCTCATACAGACATATACATACATTGCACACCAAAACAGAAGGATATACATTCTTCTCAAGTGCTCATAGATCTTTCTACAGGATAGGCTATATGTTGTGTCACAAAGCATATCTCTACGAATTCAATAAGATTAAAATTATACAAAGCACTTTCTCTGATAATGGAATGAAGCTGGAAATCAACAACAGGTGGGAAAAAGGAAAATTCAAAAATATAACGAGATTAAACAACACAATAGGTGGGTCAAAGATGCAATTGTGAGAGAATTCAATAAATATCTCAAGATGAATGAAAATGAAAACCTAACATAACAGACCCTGTAGGATGCAGTGAAGGCAGTGCTGAAAGGGAAATTTATAGCACTTAATGCTTACATTAAAAAAGAATAAAGAGCTAAAATCAATGACTTAACCACACAGCTGGATGAATTAGAAAAAGAACAGCAAACTATTCACATATCAAGCAGAAACAATGAAATAACAAAGGTCAGAGTAGAAATAAATGAAATTAAGAACAAAAAACATCAGAGAAAATTAACAAAACCGAAAGTTTTTTTCTTCAAGATTAACAAAATCAACAAACCTTTAGCTAGACAGACATAGAAAAAAAGATATAATTAGGCAAATGTATAAAATCAAAAATGAAAATGGGGTTTTATTAGAAATAAAAGATGTCATAAGAGGGTACTATGAACAACTGTATACCAACAAACAAGACAATTTAGATGAAATGGAAAAAATTTATAAATATATAAACAACTTACACTGACCCTAAAATAAATAGAAGACTTCAATAAACCAATCACAAGTAAAGAGAATGAAACAGGCATCAAACAACTCCTCAAAATGAAAATCCTAGCAACAAATGGTATCACAAGTGAGTTCTACCAATCATTCAAAAAAGATTTAATACCACTATTACTCAAAATCTTCCAAAAAATTGAACAAGAAGGAACTGCTATCAACCTCATATTTATGGAGCCAAAACCACCCTAAAACCAAAACCATATAAAGACATTACCAAAAAGGAAAAATACGGGTCCATTTCCATAACGAATATGAATGCAAAAATCCTCAACAAAATATTTGCTATCAAATCCATCAACACATTAAAAGAATTATTCCACATGATCAAGTGGGTTTTATACCAGGCATGCATGGGTAGTTCAATAAAAACAATCAATCAGGATAATACACCACATTATAAATCAAAGAAGAAAAAATCAAATGATCCTATTGATGGATGCAGAAAAGGCATTTGACAAAATACAGCATCCTTTCTTAATTGAAAATATTACAAATAATAGGAATTGAAGGAAACTTTCTCAATATGATAGAGGCCATATATGAAAAGTGCACAGCTATCATTGTACTCAACGGTGAAAGAATGAAGACTTTTCTGTTGAGATCAGTACAAGACAGGGATGACCACTGTCAACACTGTTATTCAATATACTGCTAGAGTTTCTAGCTAGAACAATCGGGCAATAAAAAGAACTAAAAGGCATCCAAATCAGAACGGAAGTAATAAAATTTTCACTCTTCACTGATGATAGATCCTATGCATACAAAGTCCCAAAAAATCTAAAACAAAGCAGCTAGACCTAATAAATCATTTCAGCAGAGTGGTAGGATCCAAGATTACTAAGTAAAAATCAGTAGCATTTCCATACATGAGTAATATGCAATCTAAGGAGGAATTCAGGGAAAATATTGCATTTGCAATACTGACTAGTAGAATCAAATATTTAGGAATAAACTTAACCAAGGACAAAAAGCACATGTATTCTCTAAACTACAATTAATTGCTAAAATGCATTTTAAAATACATTCCATGCTTATGGCTTAGAAGACTAAATATAATTATGTTGTCAATTCTATTAACATTGATATACAGATTCAATGCAATCCTGATAAAACTCCATCAGCATTTTTCCATTTCTTTAAAATGGAAAACACAATGATGAAATTTGTTTGGAAGGGTAAGGGACCCCAAATAGCCAGAAACATCTTTAAAGGGAAGAATGGGAGAAGACGTGGCTCAAGCAGTTGGGTGCTCACCTACTACATGGAAGGTCACTGTTTCAGTTCCCAATGCATCCTAAAGAAGACAAGCAAGACAACAAGCTAATGTAATGGTTTTTCACAGTGAGCTAATGAAATTAGATGATACTATGAGGAGACAAAAAGGAGACACAATGAGAGACACAACAAGCAGGGAAAAGATGTGGCTCAAGTGATTGGATGCCTCCCTCCCACATGGGAGGCCATTTGTTTGGTTTTGAGTGCCTCCTAAAAGAAGACGAGCAGTCACAGAGAGCACACAATGAACAGGCACAGGGAGAAGACAGTGAGCACAAACAATGGGGGGAGGGAAAGAAATAAATAATCTTTAAAAAAAAGAAAGAAGACCCTCACTTCCAGACTTTAAAACATATTACCTAGCTAGATTTTGTAAAAACAGCATGGTACTGGCATAAAGACTTACGCATAGGAAACATCTAGAAGATGGCATCGGTTTAGGTGGGCCCTAACCATTTCTCTCACAGAGAACAGCAGATTTGGGACAAGATCCACCCTGGGTGGTCTCATCTGGGAACCTGCAGAGTGAGAACCCTGAGGACATCAGTCTGGAGGGAGCTAGACAGTGAGGTAGTCTGCTCAATATAAAATAGTGAGTTTTTTTCCAAAGGTGGAAATTGTGGATGCCGATGGCTAAGCCCCACCTTCCTGGCAATCCGGTGAGAGGGACCACTCTCCAAGAGTGGGAGGGTCTTAGCAAATGGTGAGAGGGGATTTTGTGTAGGTTTGGCTGCCTGGACCCCCTTGCAGCTTTCTGGGAGCAAACCAGTCAGCTAGAAGTGCTGTCAGGATGAGGGGAGAGGCGAATATGCTGAGGAAGCCTTATTTACCTAACAGCCCAGGGACACAGAGGTTTGGCTCAGGAGGGGGTGGAACCAGCCTATTTTTTAGTCCCACACTGCATATCAGAGTCTCGGCTCCCCTGTGGGGGGTGTCAGGCAGTGAGAAATGTTTGATAAGTTTCCACGAACCTATTTAGGGTCCCCTCGGCAGAGGGGTGATCCAGAAGAGGTCTTCTTTGGGTCCCTTATTTCTTCAGAAAAAAATTTTTAACTTAATTTAATCATTAAAATCTACCTCAAAACCTGCACAGAGAAGGCTGCAGGGTAATTGATGAATGCTGGAATAGAGGCTCCACAAGGGCCCAAGAAGGAATGTTCTTCTTCGTTAGTTGGTTTGACTGCATGCTTGTGTTTGTTTGGTTTTTCTTTGTTTGTTTGTTTCTTCATTTTCTTTTCTCTTTTCTCCTCCCCACCATTTTTTTTTATTTAGATGCTGCTAGATTGTTTCTTCTTTGCTGTGTTTCTTCTTTCTTGATTTTCCATTTTCTTGTATAGTGATTTTGTCTACCAATGCTATCTCTTCTTTCCTTCATCTTTCCACCTTCTGCTTTCTTTTGTGGTTCTTACATTCCAACGTTTTTCATTAGTCCTCAACTTCACAGCTGTCAGTTTCTATCTAGTCTATTCTGTTTTCTATTTTTTGTTTAACTTTTTTTCTTTTCAGCCCTTTCTTTACTCTTTGCCTCTCTCCATCATTCTGGCCTTTTAAAACATTCTATATATTTTTCTGTATTTACTCATTCCATTGTAGGTTATCAACTTTTTCCCCCTATTACTCTACACTGCCTACATGAGTTAAATATTTATTTTACTAAGCCTTAGTCATCCCTCTTCTAACTTTTATCAATATTACTATTATCATTTTTCTTTTCTTACCTCTTTTGATTCCTCTGGCCCTAATATTTTTCCTTCAAGGGAACAGAAAAAGCAAGGAAATACAACAAGAACAAAGTGTCAAAGAGAAAACTTAATACTCACACAAGACAACAGCTAAATAAAACTCTAGAGCAGAGAGAAAAGCTAATCAACTGAATAAATTCATCAAGATAAAATGATGACCAGAGGGCATCAAAAATTACAAATGACACTGGGAAACAGGAAAACATGGACCATTCCATGGAACAAACTAAAACCCAGGAAGAGATGCAGAATATCCAACAGTTAATCAATGCTGTCCAAATAAATATGGACCAACTTAATGAAGTGAAGGAAGAGATTAAGGACATTAAGAAGACACTGGGAGAACATACTGAAGAAATTGTAAACATACATGAAAAGATAATGAATATGATGGTGATGAACAGCACAATCCAAGAATACAAAAAGATGCTGGATAAACATAACAGCAGATTTGAACAGGCAGAAGAAAGAATTAGTGATGTGGAAGACAGTACATCTGAAATCAAAGAGATAGTAGTACAGAAAGATAAAAAGATAGACAAAATCGAGCAGGTACATAAGGATTTAACTGACAAAATAAATTGCACAAACATATGCATTGTTGGCATCCCAGAAGGAGAAGAGAAGGGAAAGGGAACAGAAGGAGTTTGGAAGGAATAATGGCTGAAAACTTCTCAGTCTTATTGAGGGAGATGGATGTACATGTCTCAGAGGAAAAACACAGCCCTAAAAGTATAAATCCCAACAGGACTAGTCCAAGATATATAATTATCAAAATGTCCAAAGTTCAAGACAAAGAGAAAATAGTCAAGACAGCGAGAGAAAACAGAACCATCACATACAAGAGAAGCATAATAAGATTAAGTGCTAATTTCTCATCTGAAACCATGGAGGCAAGAAGACTGTGGTATGACTTAGTCAAGGTACTCAAAGAAAAAAAAACTTCTAGCCACAAATTCTCTATCCAGTAAAGCTGGCATTCAAATATGATGGAGAGTCCAAAATGTTCACAGATAAACAGAAATTTGGGAATATGCCATTAAAAAACCTGCACTTCAAGAAATACTAAAGGAAATTTTACAGGTTGAAAGGGAAAAAGAGGAGAGAGAGAATTGGTGAAGAGTGTAAGAACAACTAAAAAGACAAAATGAGAAATAAAAACATTATATGACATACATAAATCCAAAGAATATATGGCTGATGTAACGAAATCATTGTGACTATTAACACTGAATGTTAATGGGTTAAACTCACCAGTCAAGAGACACAGATTAGCAGAATGGATAAGGAAATATGACCCATCTTCAAGAAACACACCTTAGACAAAGGGATTCAAGGAGGCTGAAAGGGAATGACTGGAAAAAATATTTACAAACAAACAATAACAACAACAACAAAAAAAGGCAGGAGTAGCTATCCTATTATATGGAACAAAATAGACTTTAGAGCAAAACTATTGTAAAAGAAAAAGATGTACACTTGGACACTATATATTAGTAAAAGGGGTAGTCTTTCAAGAAGAGAGAACATTCATAAACATTTATGCACTTAATCAGGGCACTTAAAAATACATGAGGCAATCACTGGAAAAAGTAAGTGGAGAAAAAATGCCTCAACTCTTACAGTAGGGGACTTTAATACACTATTATCACCATTAGATAGAACATCTAGACAAGGAATTAAAAAAAGAAACAAAGATTCTGAATAGTACAATAGAGGACATGGACCTAAAAGATATATACAGGGCCCTACACAAAATAGAGTGGGATACACATTCTTCTCGAGTGCACATGGATCATACTCCAAGATAGACAACATGCTAGGCCACAGAACAACTCTCAATGAATTCAGAACGATTGAGATTATACAAAGTAATTTCTCTGACCACAATGGAATGAAATTGGAAATCAGTAAGGGCCAGAAAACCAGATTAGGCACAAAGATATGGAAGTTAAACAACACACTTTTAGACAAACAGTGGGTCAAGGAGGAAATCTCAAAAAAAATCAGTATCTACCTTGAATCAAATGGAAATGAAAACACAACATATCAAAACATATGGAATGCAGCCAAAGATTGATTAGGAGGGAAATTCATAGCCATAAAATGCATATATTATAAAAGAAGAAAGGCCTAAAATTGAAGATCTAATTGCACACCTGGAGGAATTGGAAAAACACAACAAATTAATCCTGAAGGAAGCAGAAAGACAGAAATTACAAAGATTAGAACAGAACTGAATGAAATAGAAAATAAGGAAGCACTAGAAAAGATAAAAATACAAAAAAGAAAAACCAAAAGCTTGATCTTTGAGAAGATCAATAAAATTGACAAAATCTTAGCCAGACTAACAATGAAAAAGACAAAGCAGATGCAAATGCACATAATAAGAAATGAAGAAGGGGATATCACTACTGACCCAAGCAAAATAAAGAGTATCATAAGAGGATACTTTGAAAAATTATATGCCAACAAGAATGATAATTTAGAGGAAGTGGACAAATTCCTAGAAACTCACAAGCAGCCTACATTGATAAAAGAAGAAATTGAGGAATTCAACAGTCAAATTACAAGTAAGGAGATTGACTCAGTCATCAAAAACCTCCTAACTGAGAAGAGCCCAGGACCAGATGGCTTCATAGGTGAATTCTACCAAACATTCCAGAAAGAGCTAACACCAAATCTGCTTAAGCACTTCAAAAAAAAAAAAATAGATGTAGAACGAGCATTGTTTAACTCATTCTATGAGGCCAACATTACCATAATACTAAAGCCAAACAAAGATACCATAAGAAAGGAAAATTACACACCAATTTTGTAATGAACCTAGATGCTAAAATCGCAAACAAAATATCTGCTAGTCTCATTCAACAACATATCAAAAGAATTATACACCATGACCATGTGGGTTTCATCCCAGTTATATAAGGATTATTCAAAATAAGAAAATCAATCCATGCAATACACCACACATTCAGATTGAAAGGAAAAAAATCATATGATCATCTCTAGAGATGCAGAAAATGCATTTGAGAAAATACAGCACCCTTTCCTGATTAAAACTCTGCAAAAGATAGGAATAGAAGGAAACTTTCTGAACATGATAAAGAGCATATATGAAATCCCCAAAGGTAACAAAATCTTCAATGGTGAAATCCTAAAATCCTTCCCTCTATGATCGGGGACATGACAAGTATGCCCACTAACACCACTCCTAATTAACATTGCCTTCAAAGTACTTGTTTGAGCACTGAGGCCAGAAAAAGATATAAAAAGCATCCAAATTAGAAAAGAAGAATTAAAATTTCATTAATTGGGGCAACATAGGAATCCCAGTGGGTTCCGTGTAATATTTTGGGTAATCTAAGCACCTCTTAAAATATATGTATATATATATATATATAAATAACATTTTTGTAAGCAAATACACATATATGTATATATTTATATATCATTTTGCAAATGTTTGTATGTATTGTGTGAATTTTGATTTTTACCCATAATAAAAAAAAATTAATTAAAAAAAATTTCATTAATTGCAGATGACATGATCCTATACATGGAAAGCCCTGAAAAACCTACAATAAAGCTTCTAGAAATTGTAAAATAGTTCAGTAATGCCGCAGGCTATAACATCAATGATCTAAAATCAGCAGTATTTCTGTACACCAATTACAAGCACTCTGAGGAGGAAATCAAGAAAAAACATACCATTTACAATAGTAACTAAAAGAATCAAATACCTAGGAATAAATTTAACTAAAGATGTAATGAACTTATACACAGAAACCTACAAAACCCTGTTAAATGTAATCAAAGAGGACTTAAATAAATGGAAGAATATTCCTTGTTCATGGATATGAAGACTAAACATCAAGATATTTATCCTACCCAAACTAATCTACAGATTTAATACAATCCCAATAAAAATCAACAAAGTATTTTTTTACAGAATTGGAAAAGCGAACTAAAAATCTTATTTGGAAGGGTACCCAAAGACATAGTGAAGAAGAAAACTGAAGTTGGAGGTATCACACTACCTGATTTTAAAATATACTACAAAACTACAGGGGTGAAAAATGCATGGTATTGGCACAAAGATGGACACATAAACCAGTGGAACCAAATTGAGAGTTCTAGTATAAATCCTTGCATATACAGTCATCTGATATTGGACAAGACTACCAAGCCCACTCAGTTGGGAGAGAATGGACTCTTCAACAAGTGGTGCATAGAGAAATGGATATCCATATCTGAAAGAATGAAAGAGGAACACCATCTCACACCTTATATGAAAATCAATCCAAGATGTTTCAAAGGTCTAAATATAAGATCCAAGACCATAAAGACCTTAGAAGATTATGTAGTGAAGCATCTAAAGGACTTTGTAATAGGAAATGGTTTCATGAACTTCACACCCAAAGCATGAGCAAAGCAAGCCAGACACAAAGGACAAATACTGTATGAATGCATTACTATGAACCAAATATATTGTGTAATATATTGTTTGATTAAAAAAAAAATACATGTATCCATTACATTTAATTGAGAAATGTATATGTTTATTCATCTGTGTTTACTTTTTAGTTTTTAATTGTTTATGTTTTCAATTATTAAATGTACAAAATAAAGTTTAAAAAAAGCACGAGAAGCAAAAGAAAAAATAGATAAATGGGATTTTCAAAAAATTAAAAATTTTTGCACATCAAAGGATGTTCTCAAAAAAAATAAAAAGGCAGCCTACCCAATGGGAGAAAATATTTGGCAACTACATATTTGCTAGGAGCCTAATAGCCTACATATATAAAGAAATCCTACAACTTGAAAAGAAAGACTAACAACCCATTTAAAAAATGGGCAAGAGACCTGAAAAGACACTTCTCTAGGGAAGAAATACAAATGGCTAAAAACACATGAAAAATGCTTGACATCTCTAGCTATTAGAGAAATGCAAATCAAACTACAATGAAATACCATCATACACCCATTAGAATGGTGGCTATTAAAAATAAAACAGCAGATTATAAGTGTTGTAGAGGATGTGGAGGAATGGAAACCACCATCCACTTGTGGTGGAATTGTAGAATGATCCAGCCACTGTGGAGGACACTTTGGAAGTTCCTCAAAAACGTAACTACAGATCTTCCATATGATCCAGCGATTCCACTGCTTGGTATATACCCAGAAGTACTGGAAGCAAAGACATGAACAGATATATGCACACCAATATTCACAGAGGTATTGTTCACTATTGCCAAAAGTTGGAATCAACCCAGGTGCCTATCAAGAGATGAATGGATAAACAAAATGTGTTACATACATACAATTGAATACTACTCAGCTGTAAGAAGGAAAAAAAATGAGTTAACACAGAAGATAACATGGATGAATCTGGAAGACCTTATGTTGAGTGATGCAAGCCAGGCATTGAAGGATGATCAGTATCTGATCTCACTGATATGAAATAAGGAAATTGAGCAGTCTCTGAGAAATATTCTCTGAAAGATGGTATACAAGAAAGAGAAAGAGAAGAGAAACTGGTGATCTATCAACCTATGGACAAAATCTATGGTAAAGTGATAGAGTGTAGTTGTTTATTGAAGGAATAAGACAGGAGGATTGTGATATATTGGGTTCAGTATTGCAGGGTTGACTCTTGTGAAGATTGTGAAAGGTGGGTTAGAATACCCAGAATATTTAGGGGAGAGATGGGAGAGGGACCACATGAACACTTGGGATCTGTGTGTATCAGGTTGAAAGTACAGAGGTGGGAAAGCTGTTATGGCTATATGACAAGGAAGGGTCACTGCTTTGGGGTATCGGCTGTGGGGGCTTTCTGCACAGGGCATATCTGGAGCAGGCTTCTAGGGAGTGTGTGAGTGTTCTTCCTGTCATAATGTGTTGTATCAGTGGGTGGAGACCCACACAAGGAGGGGGAAGGAGAAGGACTCCCATCTTTGGCAGGACTGATTTGCTCAGAAATAAACAGGTGAGAGTCTCAATAGCAAGGGCAGTTCCTAATGTTGCTTGTAACTATGAATCTTGTAATCCAATGTGTCAAGCCAGGGGTTCGTCATGGGCCCCTGTGGGTTGGGGAAAAAAAGAACAGAATAGATCAAACAGGGGTATTAATGGTCAGTGGAAATGCTTTTCATTACCTTACAGAAATGGACACAGGCCATGGTAAATATATCAAAATTTATAAAAATATATGGTATAAAATGTAAACCATACTGTATACCATTGATAATGTTTAGTAGCTATTTTTCACAATCTATGTATCAGTAATAACAATGCTACCATATACATACAAAAAGGTTTTAATATAAGGGGAGGAAAGGAGGAGGAGTTTGGTATATGAGAGTGTCTTATATTCTGTTTGTGACTTTGCTGAGACTGAAAACGTCTTTGAAAATTAAATGAAAAATAGTGAGACATTGGGGAGAGAGAGGGGGAAGGTGCCACAATACAGACTGGACACCAGATATTACAATGATAAAAGTCAAAATGACAAAAAAGTTTTTTCTATTTTTATTTTTAATTTTCTCATTCTTTCAATAACCCAATCTTTAATTTTGTTTATTTTTTTTAATGTTTTCATGTATTTTATCTCTTACATTTAAACACCATTATTATTTCATTTTCCTATTAATTGTATTTGGCTATTGTATTGGCTTCATCTTTAAAGAAGCTTTGGATCACAGAAGGGTTACAATGGGGGTGGCATAAGATCGTTGGTGGGGGGGTGTCAGGAATGAGGGTGCATGGAAGAAAGCTCACCTGAACATACATAAAAGGTATATAAAATTGTTCAAATGTTCATGGGGCATGGTCACAGTGGATGGAGAACCACTTAATAAATCAGAATACTGAATTCCCATCCTGGAGATCTCTGCCATATTCTCCAAGGGAGTAGCAACCATCCCCCAAGTGCAGGGGCAGTTTCTGGTAAAAGAGGATGATCCACTGATGGGCTCCCCTTACTGATAACTAGCCTTATGAGTCTTTGCTCTTGAAATTAAAACTTAGCCTAAGGGTTGTCTCCTGAGAACCTCTTTGTTGCTCAAACGTGGTCTTTCTCTAAGCCAAACTCAGCACATGAATGCATTACCTTCCTCCCAGCATGGGACATTACTCCTGGGATGAGGCTCCCTGGTTACTAACAAGTACCAATGGGCAATATGACTGGAAGAAGACCTCGAATAAAAGGGGGGGGGGAAGGTAAAGACAAATGAGTTCATATGCCTAAGAGACTTCAAATTGAGTCAGGAGGTCATCCCAGAGGTAACGCTTATGCATTTCTCAATAGGACTTCATAGGTTTCCAATGTATATATCACCTGGAAACAGAGGTAGTATATCAGGGCAGATAGCCCCAGAATTTGGTGCCTTACCAGTGGGTCCTACTTTGGAATCCTTGCTCCTGAGAGTGACAGAGTTGGAACCAAGTATATCTTCCCTGCACATGGTCCATCTGTCCCTACTATACAAATGAATTGTGGTCCCAGAGTTTGTATGTGTACTTCCAGAGATTGGAGTCTTTTGGCTGTCCATGTGCCAGCTGGGCCCAGAATCTCCGTTGAGCAGCAATTACTATTGTACAGCTCAAGGGACTCACCCTGGAAACCTGGTGGGGAGATGATGATGGACAGCAGCCATCCAGGGAATTGAGAGAATCTGCTGCTGCAGGCAAGATAATACCATCCATTTTATCTATGGGATATAAGCTCCCTCTCACTTGGAAGTGGAGTGGACATCACCATCACAGACTACTTAGGATTGGGGTAAGAGCTATGGACTAAAGTGGACTTATTAATCTTCTGTTATAGACATCTGTGATTCATGCAATGGAATAATTACAACATTAATGTGGAGCCAGTGGCTAGTGGACACTTTGGGGGCAGGGGAAGAGAAAAACAGTTGTAATAAAGGGAGGTTTTGGGGACCTGGGAATGATCCTAAGTGATATTGCAATGAGAGAAAAAGGCCATTTTATATAATCATATAATATGCAGGACTGTGTGGGAAAGAGTGTGGTCTACAATGTGAACTATTGTACATGCTTAGTGACAAAGCCCCAAGATGTGTATATCTACTGCAGGTGATGTGCCACACTAGGGAAGGATGTTTATATGAGAGGTTGTGGGAGGTTGTGGGAGGTGTGGGAGGTGGGGCCTATGGGAATCCTTACAATTTTTATCTAACATTTATGTAATCTAAGAATATTTAAAAAAATAAAAAATGATTATTATTTTAAAAAGACATACATATAGACAATTGGAAGAGAATTGGTGGTTTAAAAACAGACTCTAACTTCTGTGGTCAAGTGATTTTTGACAAGGCTGTCAAGCCCACCCAGCTGGGGCAGACAGTCTAGTCAATAAATGGTGTCTGGAGAACTGGATACCCATAGCCCAAAGAAAGAAAGAGAACCCCTATATCACACCTTATACAAAAATTAACTCAAAATGAATGATAGGCATAACTATAAAGTTTACAACCATAAAGCTCCTAGAAGACCTGGTGGTAGGTAGTGGATTCCTAAACCTTACATCAAAACCATGAAAAATGAATGGTATTGTGGATAAATGGGAACTCCTCAAACTTAAACACTTTTGTTAATCAAAGGAATTTTCCAAGAAGGTGAAAAGGCAGCCCACTCAATGACTGAATACTTTCCCTCTAAGATCAGAAACAAGACAAGAATACCTACTTTCACCATTTTCAATACAAAATGGAAAGGAAGAAGTAAAATATTCCCCATTTGAAGATGACATGATTCTATATAAAGAAAATCCTGGAAAATACACAGCAGGTTTTAGAGCTAATAAATGAATTTAGCTTGGCAGGATACAAGACAAACACCCAAAATCAGTAGTGTTTCTATATACTAGCAATGTCCAATCAGAAAAAGAAATGAAGGAAGTGGATGTTGCTCAAGCAATTTGGTGCTAGCCTCCCACATGGCAAGTACCAGGTTCAGTTCATGGTGCCTCCTAAAAAAAAAGAGCAGACACTGCACTGAGCAGACACTGCAACAAGCAGATGCCACAATCAGCAAGATGCCACAATGAGCAGATGCAGCAACCAGCAAGATGTTGCAACCAGCAGACACCACAGTCAGCAGATGCCACAATGAGCAGATGATGCAATCAGTAGGGAGCAGAAGTGGCACAAGTGGTTGGGCACTCAGCTCCCACATGGGAGATCCCACGTTCAGATCCCAATGCTTCCTAAAGAATATGAGCAGATAGTGAGCAGAAAGATGAGGGAGACTTCAAGGGGGATATTAAATAAATACATAAATACATAAATAAATCTTTAATGATAAAAAGAAATGAAGAAAATCCACCTAAAATTGCAAATAAGAAAATTAAATATCTAGGAATAAATCTAACTAAGGATGTAAAGGACATTTTCACAGAGAACTACAAAACATTGCTAAAATTAATAAAAGATTGAAATAAATGGAAAGATATACCATATTCATCGATTTGAAGAATAAATATTAAAATATCAATTCTACCCAAAGCAATTGACAAACTCAATGGAATTGCAATCAAAATTTCAAAAGCCTTCTTTACAGAAACGGAGATCCAGTCATGAAACTTATATGGAAGAGTAATGAACACCAAATATACAAAGCTATCTTGAAAAAGAAGAACAAAGTTGGAGGACTCACACTTCCCAATCTTGAAACTTATTGCAAACCCATTAAAAACAAACAAACAACAACAACAAAAGAAAACAGCATGGTACAGGCACAAGGAAGTCACATAGCCCAATGGAATCAAATTGAGAATTCTGAAAGCACGTTTATGACCATCTGGCTTTTTACAAGGGTGACAAGAACAATCAATTGGGAAAGAAAAGTCTCTTCACCAAATGGTGCTGGAAAAACTGGATGTCTATATGCAAAAGAATGAAGATGAACCCCTTTCTCATACCATATACAAAAACAACTCAAAATAGATCAAAGACCTAGATATAAAATCCGGAAGTATAAAACACTGAGAAGAAAACATAGGGAAACATTTTCATGATCTTAAGTTAGGTAATGGTTTCTTGAACTTATACCCAAAGTTCAAGCAACAAAAGAAAGTGTAAATACACATACATATTCACATGTCTTGACAGCAGCAAAAAATGACAAGTCATGTTAGAAAACAGAACAGGATGGCCCAGCCAAAGGAACAAACCAAATATCCTAAAAGGATACAGGATTTAAGAAAATTAATCAGTGATAATCACACACTGTTCCTAAATCAGTTAAAAGAATTTAAAGAATATATGACTAAAGAAATAAAGAATAGTTGCATATTGAAGGGAAATGACAGGAGGATAGTGATATTATTGGGTTGGGTGGTGCAGGTTTGAAAGGTGGGTAGATTGGGAAGGGTGGGTAGGAAGGTCCAGGGCACTGGGGGGAGAGTTGGGAGATGGACCAGAGGAACACTTGGGATTTTTTGGGTATGTGCTTGAGAGTACAAAGTTGGGAATGCTCTTATGGCAATATGACAAAGAAGGGTTACTGTTTTAGGGTGTTGGATGGGGGGCATTCAGTACAGGGCACTCCTGGAAGCTGGCCTCTAAGGAATGTGTGAGTGATCATTCTGTCATAATGTGTTTTATCAGTGGGTAGAGACCCACATAATGAGTGGGAAGGAGATGGACTTCCTTCCTTGGTGGGACCGATATGTTCAAAAATAGCCAAATCAAGAAAATCGAGAGCATGGGAAGTTCCTAATGAGGAGGATAAATGAGTGTGTCAAGACTTCAGTCTTGTATGTAACCATGAATCTTGTCATCCAAGGAGTGAAGCCAGGGAGTAACTCTGGACCTCTAGGGGAGGCAGGGAGGAATAGAAAAAATTGAACAGTGGGTATTTAGTGAGCAGTGCTAGTGTTCTACATGATCTTACAATGATGGCCATAGGCCATAGTAAATATCATCAAAAATTATAAAAGTGTATGGTCTAAAATGTCAACAATAATGTAAACCATTGACCATGTTTAGTAGCTATATTTCACTATTTGTATATTAGTTATAACAAAGTTATCATCCACATATAAAACGGTAATAATATGGGGAAGAGGAAGGGAGGAGGATGTTGGGTATATGAGAGTCTCCTGTGTTATGTGGGTGACTTTCCTGGAACCTGAAACTTCTTTGAAAACAAAATGAAAAAGTAAGACACTGGGGAATGAGTGGGGGAAGGGGCCATGGTACAGACAGGGCACTAGATCTTGCAATGATAAAAGGCAAAATGTCAAAAAAAAAATTAAAAATATTTTTCATTTTCTTAAGTATCCCAGTCTTTTAATTTTATTTTATTTTAGTTTTATTAAAAAGTTTTATATATTTTATTTCTTATATTTAAAGTTATCATTATTGTTTCATTTTCCTATTAATTGTATTTGGCTATTGCAATGGCTTCATTTTTGAAGAAGCTTTGGATCACAGAAGGGTTACAACTGGGATGGGGAAGGATCGTTGGTGTGCATTGTCAATGATGGGGTATGCCTGAGAGGAAGTTCACCTAAGCATATTTATAAGATATATAAAAATATTCAAATGTTCATGGGGCATTGTCAACAGTGGGTGGAGACTTACACAATAACCAAGGGAATACTGAATTCCCATCATGGAGAGTTCTGCCACATTCACTAAGGGAACAGCCACAGTCACCAAAGAACAGGGACAGTGACTGGTGAAGGAGGATGATCCACTGATGGGCCCAAGATATTGATGATTAGGCTTATAAGACTTTGTTCTTGAAATTGAAACTTAGCCTACAGTTGTGGGGATGACGAAGGGTTGCCTCCTAAGAGCCACCTTGTTGCTCAAATGTGGCTTCTCTCTAAGCCAAACTCAGCATATGAATGCATTACCTTCCACCACATGGGACATGACTGCTGGAGATGAGCTTCCCTGGTACCGAGGGACTGCCAAGCAGTGCAATTGGAAAAAGACCATGAATAAAAGGGGGAAAAGGTAAAGACAAATGAGTTTATGTGACTAAGAGACTTCAAATTGATTTGGGACATCATCCCAGAGGTAACACTTATACACATCTCAGCAGGATCTCATAAAATTCCAATGTGGACACTACCCCAAATAGAGGGCTCCTGGGGGCTCTGGAGACACCCAGTTCCTATGGTCAGTGTGGAAATCTCCAGGGTTTGGAGCTTTGACAACAGGCCCTACTTTGGAGTTTGTGCTCCTGAAAATGAAAGAGTTGGAATCAATTATGTCTTCCCTGCACATGCCTCATGTTTTTCTTTTATTTAAACTTATACTTTGTGCTGGAGTTTGCAGGTATATGTCCAGAGACTTGAGTCTTTGGGGTGACTTTATGGTGCCAGCTGTACCCATAACCTACTCTACAGCTCATTGGACTCAAGAGGGACAACATGCAGGGAGATGATGAACAACAGCCATCCCAGTGAAGGGAGAGAGTCTGCAGCTCTAGGCAGGATTGCCCCACCCATCCTCCCCATGGGATATAAGCTCCCACTCAATTGAAGGTGGAGAGGACATTACCATCCCAGAATACTTGGGATTGAGGGAAGACCTATGGATTATAGTGGACTTATCAGTATTCTACTATAGACATATTATGTTTCTTGCAATGGAAGAAATTATAACATTGATGTGGAGCCAGTGGCCACCAAAGTTTCTGAGGGGAGTGAGAGGGGAAAAATATGTGTAATAAGGGACATTTTCATGACACCTAAATTGTCCTGAATGACATTGCACTGACACAGATAGAGGCCATTATATATATTGTCATAACTTATAAAGTTGTGCAGGAGAGATTTTAAAATATGGTATAAACTAAAATCCACACTTAGTTGCAACGCTCCAATATGTGATCATCAATTATAACAAATGTACCACACTAATGAAGGATGTTGTTAATGTGCAGAAGTTTGGGAGCTTGAAAAGGGGTAGAGCGAATATTTGAGGAAATAAAAACTGAAAACTTCCCAAACCTTATGAACAACATAATATCAATATCCAAGAAGTACAGTATACTTCAAACAGAATAAAGTTGAATTGATCAATCCTGAGATGCCTACTATTCAGAAAAACAAATATCAGAGTTAAAGAAAGGATTCTAAAAGCAGCAGGAGAAAAGCAAAGTCTAACATATAAGTGAAACTCGATAAGAATAAGTGCTGCCCTCTCATCAGAAACCATAGAGGTGAGAAGAGAGTGATATGATTTATTTAAGGCACTGAAAGAGGAAAATTGTCAGTGAAGAATTCTGTTTCCAGCAAAACTGTCCTTTGAAAATTAGGGTGAGTTCAATTTCTTCACAGAAAAATAAAAACTGATAGAATATGTTACCAAAAGATGAGAATAATAAGAGATAATAAAGGGAGTGCTGCAGCCTGAAAGGAAAACCAAAAGGGTGAGAGATTTTGAGAATAGTGTACAAATGAAAGATTACTAGGATGGATAAACTAAAGGGTAAGAAGACAGACAATAGAACAATATGACAACAGAGAGCCAAAGAAGTAAAATGGAAAAAGTAAGTAATGCCTTTACAATAATAACATTTAATGTTAATGGCTTGAACTCCCCAATCAAAAGACATAGGCTGCTGGAATGGAGAAAAAAATATGAGCCATCTATATGTTGTCCACAAGAAACCCACTCAGACAAAAGGACACAACCAAGTTAAAAATGAAAGGCTGGAAAAATATATTCCATGTAAATAGTGACCAAAAAGAGCTGGAGTAGCAATACTAATATGGAACAAAATGGTTTTAAATGCAAAACTGTTATAAGGGATGAAGAACGCCATTATATATTAATAAAATGGATAATTCACTAAGAAAAATAAATATATTAAATATTTATGCACCTAACATTAGTACCCCAAGATTCATGAGACACACCCTGGCAAACCTGAAGGGAGAAATAGATGACGCTAAAATAATATAGTTTGGAGACTTCAATACACCACTCTAAGTACTGGATAGAACATCTGGAGAGAGGATTAAAGAAACAGAGAACTTGATTAATATGATGAATGAACTAGACCTAACATACATCTACAGAGCATTTCACCCAAATGCACCAGGACATAAATTCTTTTCAAGTGCTCCTGTATCCTTCTGCAAGATAGATCATATGTTGGGTCACAAGGCAAAACTCAATAAATTTAAAAAGATAGAAATTATACAAAACACTTTCTCTGATCATAACAGAATGAAGCTGGAAATCAAAAATGAAAAGAAAAAAGGAAAATTCATAAATATATGGAGATTAAACAAAACATTCAAATAATCAATGGGTAAAATAAGAAATTGCAAGAGAATTCAGCAAATATCTTGAGACAAATGTAAATAGAGCACAGCATATCAAAACCTAGGGGACACTGCAAAGATAGTGCTGAGAGAGAAATTAATAGCCCTCAATGCTTACATTAAAAAAGAAGGAAGAGCTAAAATTGAATATTTAACTGCACCCCTGGAAGTACTAGAAAAATAACAACAAACTAATTGCAAACCAAGTGGAAGGAAAGAAATAGTAAAGAGCAGAGAAAAAATAAATGACTTAGAACAACAACAACAACAAAAAATAGAGAGAATAAAAAAAAAAAGTTAGTTCTTTGAGATCAACAAATTCAACAAACCCTTAGCTAAACTGACAAAGGAAAAAAGAGATAAGACGGAAATAAAATCAGAAATGGGAGGGGAAAGATTACCACTGAACCCACAGAAATAAGAGAGATCATAAGAGGATACTATGAATAACTCCATGCCAAAATTAAACACTGTAGAGGAGATGGAAAATTCCAAAAAACACACGAACCACCTACACTAACTTAGAAGACATAGAAGACCTCAGCAAACCAATCACAAGTGAAGAGATTGAAACAGTAATCAAAAACCTCCCAAAGACAAAAAGCTCTGGATCCTTTGGCTTCACAGGTGATCTCTTCCAATCATTCAAAGATGGTCTAATACCAATCTTTCTCAAACACTTCCAAAAAATTGAACAGGAAAGAATGTTACCAAACTCATTCTACGAAGCCAACACCACCCTAATAACAAAACCAGATAAAGATACTATAAAAAGAAAAAAAAAGAAAATTGCAAACCAATATATCTCTTATGAACAAACACGCAAAAATCCTCAACAAAATACTTACATACAGAATCCAAAAGGATATTTAAAAAATTATACACCAGGATCAATTGGATTTTATCCCAGGTATGCAAGTGTGGTTCAACACAAGAAAATCAGTTAATGTAATAAACCACATTGATAAATTGAAGAAAAATCACATGATTGTTTCATTGATGCAGAAAAGACATTTGACAAAGTACAGCACCCTTTCTTGACCAAAACACTCCAAAATATAGGAGTAGAAGGAAGCTTTCTCAATATAGTAAAGTGCCTATATGAAAACCCTAGAGCTAGCATCATAATTGTGAAAGACTGAAAGCTTTCCTGTGGAGATCAGGAACAAGAAAAGGATGCCCACTTTCACCATTTTTGCTCAATATTGTGATAGAGGTTCTAGCTAGAGCAAGTAGGCTAGACAAAGAAATAAAAGGGACCGAAACAGTAAAGGAAGAAGTAAAACTTTCAGTGTTCACTAATGATATGATCATATATCTAAAGTCTCTAGAATCTGCACAATGATGTTCATAGCAGAGTTATTTATGATTGTCAAAACTTGGAAACAACCTACGTGTCCATCAACTGATGAAAGGGTATACAAATTACGGTGTATACATACGATGGTATATTATGCAGTAGTAAGAAGAAATGAATTTGTTAAGCATATGACAACACGGATGAATCTGGAGGACATTATGCTGAGTGAAGCAATCCAGACACAAAAGGACAAATACTGTATCATTGAGCTATTATGAACTAAACATATTGTGTAAATTCATGGAGTTAATAATAAGAACATATGTAACCAGAGAACAGAAGGAGGGTAAAGAATGGGAAGCTGAAAGTTAATTTGCACAGAATTGGTAAAAAGGATGTTAGCAAATCTTTGGAAATGAATAGAAATGATGAAAGAATGTTATGGTGTTTGTAACTAGCGGAGCCTGGGTAGCAGTGGTTGAAAGGGAAAGACTAAGGTCATGTATAGTATAAAAAGTAAAGCAAAAAACTGTAACATGGGACTGTATAAGATAGTAAAACTTCATGGAAAACACATGAATATGTGTGGTATTGCCTTTGTAAGAATGTTTTTACAAAAATACAAATATACTACAGAAAAGTATATTTGTATTTTATTAGAGAAAAGGAAAAAGATTAGCAGGTATGTATGGCAGGGGAATCATAGAGAGATTGAAAGGTGATGAGTTTCAGCTGTTTTTGATTATTATTATTATTATTATTATTATTATTGTAATAATGAAAGTTCTCTAAGAATGATTTGAATGATGAATGCACAAATCTGTGATTATTCCAAATACCATTGATTGTAAGTTTTGGATGGATTCATGATTTATTAATATATATTAGTAAAATTTATTTGTATTTTTTTAAAAAAGTGCTCAGCATCATTAGCTTTAGGAAAATGCAAATCAAAACCCTAATGAGATACCATTTCCTATCCACTAGAATGACTAATATTTTTTAAAAAGTAAGAAAATTACAAGTGTTGGAGAGGATGTGGAGAAATCAGAAGGCTAATTCGTTGTTTGTAGGAATATAAAATGGTGCATCTGTTGTGGAAGATATTTGGCAGTTCCTTGGAATAAGTCCATATTTAATTTACACCATACTTAGCATTGCACATCCATGTTCATAGCCTCATTATTCACAGTTGCCAAATGTTGGAAGCAGCCCAAGTGGTCATCAAATGATGAATGGATAAGTGAAATGTGGTATATAAATAAAATGGAATGTTATTCAGCTGTAAATAGGAATAAAGTTCTGACACATGCAACAGCATGATGAACCTTGGAGACCACATAATGAGTGAAACAAGCCAGAAATTAAAGGACAAATATTGTAAGATGATCTCACTGATATGAAATATTTAAAATAAGCAATTTCATCCAGTAATGTATTAGTCAGCCAAAGGGGTACTGATGAAAATTCTAGAAATCATTTGGCTTTTATTAAGCGTATTTATTTGGGGTAGAAGCTTACAGTTACCAGGCCATAAAGCAAAGTCCATTGTCACATATTGGGACAAGATGGCTGCCAACATCTGCAAAGAGTTGAGGCTTCTTTGGTTCCTCTCTTCCTGGGGATTGCCTCACTCCAGGCTTAGGCTGGCTTCTCTCCACATGACCAGCTGAACACTATCAGGAGAACGGCTCATCTCTACCGGGGCCTTCTCTCTTTCCTGATGACCAAGCTCATAACCGTACTTACTTCCATGGGCCCCAGCATAAATAGTCAGCTTCAGAACTCCACCTCAAAATTTCAACTCACTCCTCTGCCTTGCCATGCAGTTTTATCTCTGTGACCCCACCCACCAAGGTGCAAGGACTCAATGTCCCACTGACATGGCCCAATCAAAACCCTAATCATAATATAATCATGACCAGAGGAACAGACCAGTTTACAAGCATAATCCAACATCTATTTTTGGCATTGCTAACTATATCAAACTGCCACAAGTAAGTTTATGAGGGGCTAGGCTGGGGTAGAAAGTGGGTAGTTAATTCTTAACTGGTACAGAGTTTCTGTTTGGGATGATGGAAATGTTTTTGTAATGTATAGTGGTGATGGTTAAACAACATTTTTAATGTAATTAACAGCACTGAGTTATATATCTGAATGTGGTTAAAAGATGGTGAGCAGTACTGCAATATTGTGAATGTGATTTATCCCATTGCATAGTATGCTTGGGAGTGGTCGAGATGGAAAAATTTAGGTTATATATGTTACCACAATTTAGAATGGAAAAATTAGAATTAAGACTAAGTTTTATATCAATGTTAAGTTTATTGGACTTCACAACTGCACTTAAGGCAGTTACACAAGTGAATACCCTTGTTCTTAGGAAGAGTCCATGGCAGTATTAAGTGTTCAAGGAGTATGACATATACAACCTACACTCAAGTTTTAAGAAAATGGATTGATGAATAGGCAGATAGATTATAGATAGATAGATGATAGATGATAGATAGATAGATAGATAGATAGATAGATAGATAGATAGATAGATAGATAGATAAAATGATAAAGTAAATGTGGCAAAAAAGTAATAACTGATCAACCCAGTAAACACTTATTAAATATTAAAGTTCACATTTTGTCTCTTTGGGCTTAAGAAAATTAGCAGTGTATGCAAGAAAAAGAACTAGATGACCAGGTCATGAGGCATCTTAAAGAAAGAATTTTCCATTCTATTCTACCACGTATCCCCTCACATTAAAACAGTAAAAGAAACAAAGTCCAGAACCGTATATATTACTCCACCAATATTAATTGATTTCTCCCAATACTACTTTTCTGTTGGGAAATCTATTTACTTAATCTCATCCCTCATCCAAGTGCCTGTAATTCTAAGTCTAAAATTAAAATAAAATAGGCTATCTAGTCTTGCCTCCCAACCACCTCAAGTAGTAATTCTCCTTACATTTTTTTCAAGATCTCGTACTATATAAATCATCTTTTATCAGTTCTTCTTTCATGTATAGTATATTCTTTCATGCTGGAATCTCTTCTCTACCACTCTATGACTCTTTATGTGATACATGGGGTGTATAGAATTGTCCCCCATTTTGGACATGTTCTTGCTATTGGTCCACATTTTGGTGGTTGTGTACACATTGTAAATATGATCTCTTCAAGATCAGCTAAAATGTGGCACAACAAAATCAAGTTGGACTTTAATCTAGATTACTTGATTACTTTACAGACTGACTTTATATGAGTGGAAGGCAGAAAGCAGAAGTCAACAGAACCCAGAGAAGAAAGGAGAAGACATTGCCATGTATGTTCTTTGCCATGTGACAGAAAAGCCAAGGAGTCCAAAAATTGCCAGTCAGCCAGATGAAACCCAACCCAGGGATATAAAAATACATATATCTGTAAAGCTCAGTTAACCAAAGCAACATGAAGAAAACCATCCTAATTCACAAAATAATTGAATTTCTAAAATTAGTTATAAAGAGATACTCTTAAAGCACCCAGAGCAAAAAAGGCATTTTTTTCATTACATACATTCCTCCTGTCATGAGACAAAAAACAAACAAAGAAACAACAAAAAAAAAAACTGTCAAAGTAGTATTATAAACAGAGCAAAACCTACCTTTCAGAAATGTAACATTTTATATTGTCAGTTAAAATGGCAGAGTAAGGACCTCTGAAAATTTTCTTACCCATAAAAGCAATGAAAATAATAGCAAAATTGTTCAATTTCTTTTCAGAACTCTGGAAAATAAACAAAGGCTTGAGGTAATTACAGGAGCATTTATTCAAGAAACACACACAGGTCCACTAAAGCCTTAAAAACCAAGATCCCAAAATAACAAGAAAGAAATCCATCCTGGCAGTCAAAGGAAGGAGAGAAATGGGTTGGAGTTCCTTCAAAGCCTAATTCCCAAATAACTGTTATTATTTGATGTGTAGAATTCCTGAAAACTCCACTCACAAGATTTTCTCTTTATTTTATGTGATTCACAGCTTCTCCAGGGCAAAGCCTTTTCTTAAGGAGCATTTTGTTAACAACAATTACAGCATGGCTGCCTCAACTAGTAGATACAAGGTGGGGCAATAAACAAGCTAATCTAAGACAGATGGGACAAAACAGTCAATAGAAACTGTCCCTGAGGAATACCAGATGTTGGACTTACTACAAAAACTTTAATAATCTCTTTTAAATATGTTCAAAAACCTAAAGGAAGTTATGCCTAAAGAACAAAAAGAAGGTAAATATTAAATGATGTCTCAGCAAACAGAGAATATAGTACAGATAGAGAAATTATAAAAAGGTACAAAAATATTCAGGAGTTGCAAGGTGGAATAACTGAAATGAAAAATTTACAAGAGGGGCTAAACAGCATTTGATTAGGCAGATGAAAGAATCTTAAATCTTAAAGATAGGTCCACTGAGACTATCCAGCCTGAGGGGAGAAAGAAAAAAATAATAAAGAAAAGAGAGCAGAACGTGAGGGATCAGTGGGAAACCATCAAAATATCAAAGTATATATAGAGTTTCATAAAAAGAGAGAGATAAAGGGAAGAAAGAATACTTGAAGAAATGGTGACTAAAATGTTCCAAATTATGAAAAACATTAATCTACCCACCCAAGAAGCTTGACAAGTCCAAGTAGGATAAACTCAAACAACTGTATAATTAGACACTTCATATAATTAAACTGTGGGAAAACATAGACAAAGAATGAATTTTGACAATAGCAACACAGAAGCAACTCATTGTGTACAAGGATCCTCAGTAATAGTTAATTTCTCATAAGAAATCATGAATGCCAAAAGCATCAGGATAAATCCTAAATAAAATAAAATAAAAAAGAAAGAAAGATTGTCAATCAAGAATTAAATATCTAGCACAAGAGTCATTTAAAAATAAAGGAGAGAGTAAGACATTCCACATAAACTTAAAAAACAGAGAATTCATCACTAGCAGAGCTTCGCTACAAGAAAACTATGGGATGAAGTTTCAGGCTGAAATGTAGGAACACTAGATAGTTCAAATTTACAGAGGATTAAAGAACATCAGTAAAGGCAACTACAAGCTAATATTAAAGACAGTATAAATAAATTTTTGTTTGCAAGTTTTTTCTCATATTTAATTTAAAATATGATGTAGTAAAGCAATATTATAAATCTGTGTTAATGAGAATACAATGTATAAAATATGCAATTGCATGAGAATAAGATTAGTATAGTTTAAAGCACACACATGTGAAAAGGAAAAGGGACTGAGGACCTGACGGTAGTGGAAATGATTAACTTATCATTTGGGTTTTGGGTGAGCTGAGATATGTGGTTGGTGATCACAGATGTGGGTTTGGCCTCTGGGGAATTTCATGTCCCAGGGCTGGAAAGCTGATTATTTACTAGGCTAAAGATGAGATAACCACATGGAAAGAGTGAAGTTGGACCTCTACCTGACACCATATACAAGAATTAACTCCTGTACCAGGAGAAGGTGTGGGCATCAGCCAGATGGATCAGAAAATGACCAAGTACAAGGAGAAGATTTGGAGCAGGAAATGGTACTTGAGCTCAAAATGCAACAAAGTCCTTAATTTAAAAAATAAATTATAAAATTCTTGGAATAAACATAGGTATGAATCTTTATGACCTTAGATTAGGTGATAGGTTCTTATATGACACCAAAAGCACAAGCAACCAAATAAAGAAATAGGACTTGATGAAAATTTAAAAAGCCTTTAGCTTCAAAGAACATTATCAAAAATGGGAAAATGAACCCAAATGAAAGAAAGTGTTTGAAAATTATAGATTTAATAAGGGCCTAGTATCAAGAATATAAAAAGTACTATAACAATTCAACAAGAAATAACCCAATTTAAAAATGGGCACATTTGTATAGAAATTTCTTACCCCAAAATACAAATGACCAATAGACACATAAAAACATGGAAATAATGGATTGACACAAGGAATGAAAATGACCAGAAATGGAAAATATGTGGGTTATAGCAATTTGGCAGTTTGATATAGTTATGAATTTCAAAAATAGTCATTGGATTATGCTTGTAAAATGGTCTGTTCCTCTGGGCATGATTAAGTTATGATTACGGCTTTCATTGGGCCACATCAATATAGTGTTGAGCCCTGCCCCTTGGTGGTAGGGTCTCAAAGATAAAAGACATAGCAAAGGACAGAGTTGGAGTTTTGTTCTGAGTTGGAGTTCTGAAGCTGAGCTTTAATGCTGGAGCCCGGGGAGGTGTGTATACAGAGGAATGTGGTCATGAGGAAAGAGAGAAGGCCCTAGGAAAAGATGAGTTGTTTGCCTGATAATCTACAACTGACCTTGTGAAGGAAGCAGAGGAGCTGAGCCCAGAGAGAAAAAGAGACCCGGGAAGAGAGGAACCCATGAGGCCTGAACCCTGGCAAACATCGGCAGATGTCTTGCTCCAACTCATGACAACAGACTTTGCTGAAGGAAGAAACTTATGCTTTATGGCCTGGTAACTGCAAGGTTCTACCCCAAATAAATTCCCTTTTTAAAAACCAACAAATTTCTGATATTTTGCACCAGTACACCTTTGGCTGACTAATACATGGGTAAATATTTTTTTAAAATTGTATTATTTTTAAAAATCTCTTTAAATGATAACTATTTAAAGCAAATATAATTGATTGTATGTTTTATGACATACATAGAAAAAGTATGACAAAAATAACATACCAATGTTCATAGCAGTATTATTCACAATTTCCAAAAGTTGGAAAAAAGTTTCCATCAACAAATAAATGAATAAACAAATTGTGGAATATGCATACACTAGAGTTTTTTCAGTTATAAAAATGAATGAAGTTCTGATACATGCCACAGCATGGATGAACCTTGTAAACATTATGCTAAGTGAAATAAGCCAGACATAAAAGGACAAATGATTCTACTTATGTGAAATATCTAGAATAAGTAAATTGACTGAGACAGAAAGAAAATTAGAGATTACAAGGACCTGGGAAGAGAGATGGGTGTAATTGTTTAATGAGTATGGAGTTTCAGTTTGCAGTGATGAAAAATTTTTGGTGATGGATATTGGTGATGGTAGAACAACATTGTAAATGTAATTAATGTCACCAAATTTTACACTTAAAATGGTTAAAATAGCAAATTTTGTTGTATGTGTTAGTAAAATAAAAAAATTAAGTACTTTTTAGAAGCCAGGAAATTAGAAAAGAAAATATAATGTTGTAGCATTATTATTCTGTATGTGAAGTGGTATATTGCTTGAAGTTAGAGTGTAACAAGATAAAAATGTATAGGAGAAACCCTAAAGCAACCACTTACAACAAAGAGGTATAGTCAATAAGACAGTAAAGGAGATGAAATGGAATCATAAATACCACTCAAACCAAAAAGAAATCAGAATGAGAGAAAAGGTAAAAATAAATGGGACAAATAGAAAACATGGCAAACTGGAAGATTTCAACCGGATCATGTCAACAATGACAATATAAATTGTCTTAACACATCAATTAATTGTTGATATTATCAGGTCTACATCTACCACAACCTGAGACTATCCATCAATCCAAGGGAGAATTCCTTTAGCTCTTAAGAGAGGAGTCACAATTGGCAGTTCATTAGTTTATAGACGCTTCAAAGACTATTTTCACAACCATTTCAATTAATCAACTAAACCATCAGAAAGGTCAGAAAACCTGGCAGGTATCTGCTAATCTTTCTGTTTGTCATGATGTGGAAGATGAAAATAGAGAAGTAAAAGTGAAGTGAAGGAAGTAAAAGTAAAAGGGAAAGTGAGGAAAAGTAAAAGTGAAAGGAAAGAAAAGAAACCATTATGCAGGCCCTTGATATATGACTGTACTTATGAATCTTTTCTTGTGAAATTAAAACCTATCCTATTATTATATACTGCCTAATAGTTATTTCCTGAAAGCCTCCTTGTTGCTCAAATGTGGCCTCTCTCTAAGTCAAACTCAGCATCTAAACACATTACTTTCCTCCCGGCAATGGACATGACTCCTGGGGAGGATACTACCTGGTACGAAGCGATTATTGCTAAGCACCAACTAGCAATTAATTTGGAAAAAGACCTTGACCAAAAGAGGGAAATGGCAAATAAAAGTGAGTTTTTTTGCCTAAGAGATTTCAAAGGTATTTGGCAGGTCATTCCATAGGTTACACTTATGCAAGTCTCAGCATGATCTCATTGACTGCCAAGGCAAATGTTGCATTAAGTAGTGGGCATCCAGAGGTCTCTAGAGATATCCAGAAACTATAAGCAGGGCAGACCACTCAGGAATTTGGCACCCTGTTCACGGGTCTTACTTTGGAATTTATGCTCTGCAGTGTAACAGAGTTAGACTCATTTACAGGTTCTCTACACATGACTCTTATGCCCTTTTTATTTGAACCTATAATTAACATTACACTTGATAAATTTATGTCCCAGAAAATTAAATCTTTGACCTGTCCATGTGCCAGTTGAGCCCTGAATCACAGCAGAGTTGTTAACACCTACACTCCAGTCCATTGGTCTCACTCAGGGCAACAAACAAGATGATGATAGACAATGCCCATCCCAAGGAACAGAGAGTGTCTGCACCTGCAAGAAAGATAGCTCTATCTATCTGCTTCATGGGATTCAAGTCCTCTCTCAATTAGAAGCAGATTGGGCATCACCATCCCAGAATCATCAAAATTGGGGAATGAGCAATGGACTAAAGTAGACTTACAATTATTCTACTATAGGCATATTATTCTAGCGATGGAAGAACTCTAATCATTGATGTAAAGGCAGTGGCCACCAGAGACCCTGAGGGATATGAGAGAGAATAATAGGTGTAATATGTGGGCATTTTTGTGACACTGGATTTGTCCTGCATGACATTACAATGATGGATGCAGGCCGTTGTATATTTTGTCATAACTTATAAAATTGTGCATGACAGAGTGTAAACTATGATGCAAACTGTAGTCCATGGTTAGTAGCAATGCTTCAATGTGGGTTCATCAATTGTAACAAATGTACCACAATAATGAAGTACTTTGTTAATGTGGGAAACCATGGGGGGGGGGAGTGGGACATATATGAATCCCTTATATTTTTCTATGTAACATTTATATAATCTAATGCTTTTGTAAACATAAAATATTTAATTTGAAAAATGTAAAATGAATTTGCTTAACAATAAAATACTTCTTACAAGCATTTCAAAGTGTTGAGGCTAGATTCCTAATGATAAAACTAGTACACGAAAGGTAGGGTTGTTGTTGTTTTAATGATGTATTTGAAATTATTTCACTTACAAAAAGGTCTCAAATCTAGTTCATACAGTTCCCTTTATCCATCTACTTCAGATGCTGGGCATCTTGCATAACAATAATATAATTGCCAAATCATGGAAATTAATATTTATATAATGCTGTTAGATTATCTACAGACATGAGTTTCACCAACCATCCCACTAGTATCCTTTTTTGGAACCCATTTTGAAACATTTTTTGTGGGCCCCAGGCTAGGATGATACACTGCATTTTGTCATATATCCTTGGTCTTATCCAATTTTGGAGAGTTCCTTAATGTCATTGTCTTTCCTGGCCTTGACACTTCTGAAGGGTATTGGTAAATTGTTTATTGGAATTTCCTCAATTTGGCTTCAACTCATGCTTCTTGTGATTTGGAATGCATTTGGGGAAGGACTACTACAGTACTCCAAACAGGGGTGTGAAAGTTCACACACAATTTTGATATCTCATTATTGGAGGTATTAACTTTGATTGCTTGGTTGAGGTGGTGTCTGCCTGGTTCCTCATCTAAGTTATTGTGTTTTTTTGGAACTGATAGGCATTTTGTTAAGGAGATGCATTTCCCTACTAAGTTCATCATCAGTTGATTGTTCTTGCCTGCAAAATTATTTCTGTGTTGTCAAATGGTTGTTTTCTATTCCAATTCTTCCTCCTACATTTATTAATTGGAATTTGATTGCAGGGAGGCTCTGTTCCTTGTCATCCTTTTTTTTTTTTTATCACTATGGGTTGAATCTTTTTCTATGGGTATGAACAATTTTTAATATTCTGGATGGACTTTTAACAAATTAATTTTCAGAAAGCTTACACACATCTACACTCCCTCAGGAGTGCATGAATCTGCCCAGCTTCCTACACCCACACTAGAAGTAATTTATAAGTAACCAAATGCAACTGATAAAACAAGGGGTTTCTAAGAATTGCATTTCTTTGCATTCTATTGCCACCAGAGTGAAACCTCTTCCATATTTTCACTGGTCATTTTTCACCTTCCTTCCTTCATCTATGTATATAACATTGCACACTTTTTTCTTGTCATCTATATGTTTACCTGATCTTTATTCATTGACAACATTACAAATGTAATTATTTGGAATATATTTTCTCAATGCTTCAATGTTTTAATTTTCTTTGATAATGAGTGGAAATTTTACAATTTTCAACAGTCAAACCGTTTGATGTGTTCATTTTTGGTTTTGGGGGCATTGTTTTTTGCTGTTATGGAAAATTCTTTCCCAGACAGAAGATAAATATTCAACATCATCTCTAAATTAGTCAGCCAAAGGGGTGCTCATGCAAAGTAACAGAAATCTTTTGGCTCTTATAAAAGGTATTTTGTGGGGTAAAAGTTTACTGTTACAAGGATGTAAAGAGTCCAACTCAAGGCTGCTTTCTCACCAAAGTCACCTGCCACATATTGAAGGAAGATGGTGGTCAGTGTCTTCCAAGTCTCTTCCTTCCTTCTTCTTCTTAAGGCTCCTTGAGCCCAACTTCTTCCCATCTTAGCTGTACTGGCATAGGACTTGTCTCTCAGGGCTTCCTGTATCAGTCTGGCATAAGGCTTATTTCCAGGCTTTCACTGCTGCTCAGCTGCAAACTCTCAGGTGAATTCTCCTGGGGCTTTAGCTGTTTGAGCCTTCTCTCCTCGGGCATCTATGGAGCACTCTCTCTTCCTGTGTTGTCTTCTGTGTATGCCCATTAAATTAGCCCATCAAGGGAGCGGGGGATTAACCCGAGTCATGCCTTACTGATGTGACCAAATCAAAACCACTAAATTGATTTAATCAAGTAAACTTAAAACCTTTGAATTTAATACAATCAATGGGTATCACATCCAGAGGAATAGACCACTTAACAAACATAATCCTCTTTTGCGGGGTTCATAAATTATTTCAAACTATCACGATCTCTATTTTTTGGTAAGGCTCAACTTTTTACATCTCTTTCTTTTATTCTTAGGGAATATATTCTGTTAGGTTTTCCAACATAAATTTTCTTTGTTTCAATTTTTTTTTTCCTAAATTCAGAAATTCATAAAGATGGAGGATAAATCAATGGTAAAACATATAAATTTTAATAAATGATGCTGATCATCTTTTTGGGGAAGAAAATAGATCCCTACCTCATGCTGTTTATATAAATGGATTTCACATGGATACACCTACATTGGGAAATATTTTTTTGAAGAAACCATGAAATCTGCAATTCCCACACTGTGGATAAACACAAAGTACATTATCTATCCCTGGAGAGATTGAAACAGCCCTGGGTAACTGTGAAATAAATTCTTCACCATATTGATATAACACTTAAATAGTATTGCCTTTATCTTAGATTATAAAACAAAGCTGACAATAGTGAAGCCTTTTTACTATTCATCTGAGATTTTTTGGTAAATTTTGGACTACATGTGCTTGTCCTAAGAGGACTGATATAGCTTAAATAAAATAAGTTTTTTTTTATTTGAATAAAAAGGGATTAAGTTGGTATACATAACTGTATAAAATAAATTTTTCCAAACAGTTGAGATTACTAATGTAAGTAGCATCAAAAAAAAAAAAAAAAAACAGGAACTGAACTGACACATGTGGTAGGATACCTCTCTCTGACACTGGAGGTTCCCAGGATTGAATCATGGTGAAGACAGGAGGAGAAGGATAAGAGGAGAGGGCAGGAAACAGACACAGAGAATTGCCCAGAAAATGGACACAAAACAGGAAAATTGGGAGGGGAGGGGGTGGTTTAAAATGGATAAAAAAAGAAAGTAAAATAATTAAATAAATCTAAAAACATAAGTTGACAGGACTCAATTCTCTCACAAAAACAGCAGAGAAAAAGCAAAAAGCTATATGAAGGAACTGTTTTGGGGATCTGCAGACCAGGAGTGTGCTGCACATCATCCAGGAGGGAAAGGGACTGAAAGGCAAAGAGGCCAAATGAAAGCCTTGAGGTACTCAGTTCTGTGGCTGGGAAGGGCACAAATACCCTACCCTCAAGGCAAAAATCCTCAATAAAACCCCTGGCTCACTGGAGCCAACTGAGTGGGAAAGTACGTTCTCCACCCTAGGAGGAAGAAGGATCTGGCGGATGGCAGAATGGCTTTTCTTCTGTGAGTTTGGTCAGGTGAGCCCCCTTTTAATCTCAAAAGGACTCCAGCCAGCACTGAAACAGCCCCAGGGAAGTGAGAGGGTGATCTGATCATGCAGGCTGTCACACATAAGTACCCTAGGAGAGAGGGGAACTAGGTCAGTGAAGGGGTGAGTGGAGACAGGTGCCTAATCAGCACAGAAGAAAAGGAAGCCAGTAGAGATAGCAGGCAAACTGTTAAAACACCAATTTTCCTGAGGGAAAGGGAACAGGGAGAGCCAGATGAGCTTTCATAAGTATACCTAACTTCTGGAGTGGTATAGCTCAGTGGATGAATGCCTGCATGGCATATATGAAGTCCATGGTTTGATTCCCAGTACCTCCTAAGAGAGAGGTTCCGGAGAATGATCCATTGATTTGTCAGGCATCCAGCTGGTGCCTTATGACAGAGAACAAATAGACTGATTTATTTCTTGTTTTAGGTGTTTTTGATCTTTTATTTTATTTTTTTTTATCATTTTATTATTCTGTATTTTATTCACTAAAACAAAGTACCTTATCTGTGGAGGGTGATTGACAAGCACCAGCAGCCTGAGATTCTTCCTAGGGGCCTAAGAGTGAAGCCTGTTTTTACTGGATTGTTTTTTATTTTTTGTTTGTTGTCTTTTCTCTTTATTTGTTTCCTTATATTTTTATCCTTAGTTGCTTTATTTTGTCTCTTTCATTTTTTCCCTCTTTTGTTGCTTTTCTTTCATTTAACCATTTCATATTGTTCTTCTTTTTTTCTCTCTCTCTCTCTCTTCTTCTCTTCCCATGTTACTGGTCTTTTATTTTATTTTATCTTTTTCCTGTTTCATTTTTATTATTCCACCTTATTTACTTTCATTCCTTTATATTGTTATGATTTTTCACTCTTTTTACATACTTTCCTGACTCTTTTATTGTTCCTTTTCCACCTTTCTTTATTATTACTGTTATAATTTCTCTCTTCTTCTCTCTTTCCTTTTCTATGGTCTTAATATTTTTTCAAGGGACACAGGCAACTACAAGGATATAGAATAAGTGGAACCAATTGTCAAAAAGGAGCGTTAACACAAAACAGGAAAATCAGCAAGGAAGTGGCAGTCTACAGAGCTCCAAGATTCAGCTCATGCTGAAGAACAGTTAGCAATCACCCAGAACTAGCTAAAGCACCAGTTTGGTGACTCCAGGAGACCAGAAGTGCAACATGCAACATCCTTGAAAAAATGGAAGAAGGAGATTGCCCATCTGCAGAGAAGATTCATGAGTAGCACACTCCACGCTATAAAGGCCAAGGCCCATAAGCCAAGGCCCATACTACACTGGTGATGCAAGCCGCCTCAGGAGATATTCCTTGGCTGGAATTGGAAGCTCTCTTTCCCAAAAGTGGTGGAGGAAGAGATGGTTAGGCACCAAATTCAGCCACTGATTAGTAAATTTGACTGGCTAAAGTATAATCATAAGAAAAGCTAAAGTTTGAACATGTAGAAGTTAAAAAGATGCTGGCAGCCACCATTTTAACTCTGTACCCTGCATGAGGCAAAGCATGAAAATCACAGTGTTGGTAGGCAATGTCGTCTTTCCATCCATATCAGATTCCAGCTCTAGCCTGAGCTCCAGCCCCACATCCAGCAGTGAAGAAACTGGGAGGACCTATGCAAGTTTCTCCAGGAACTACAGGCCATGTCATGGAGGTCAGTGTTCATTCTATTCTGCTGGTGCAAGCCACCCCAAGAGCTATTCTGTGGCTGGAGTTGAAAGTTTCATTTCCCAAAAACAGAGGAGGAAGAGATGGTTGGCCACTGACTTCAGATTAGTACATTCGACTGGCTAAAGTATAACCCCAAGAACAGCTAAAGGGTGATCATGGCCAAGCCAGAAAGAGGCCAATAGCCATCATTTTGACTACACCCCTGTCACTAGGGGAAGCAGGGCTGAATAAAAATCACAGTGAGAGTAAGGACCAGCTTCTTTCCACCCAGATTGGACTATAGCCAATAATTCCAGTTCCATTTCAGCTTCTTGCTTCCTGAGGCTTTCTCTTTGTCTGAATGTCATTCTCTTATCTAGGACTCCAATAATAGGGTTAAGATCCATCCTGATTGAGGTGTATCACACCTTAACTGAAGTAGCCTCACCCAAAGGTCCAACTTACAATGGATTCACACCCACAGAAATGGGTTAAGCTTAAGAAAATGTTTTATTGGGGAACATACAGTTCCAAAACAACACAAAATCCTAACCTCCAGTATCTCAGAATGTGATTCTTTTTGAAACAGGGTTCTTACAGATCTAAGTATTTTTTTTAAAGGAGCTATTTTTTTAAAGATTTATTTTATTTATTTCTCCCCACCCTCTCATTGTTTGCACTTACTGTGTCTGTTCATATTCCTTGTTTCTTTATGAGGCACTGGAAACTGAAACCAGGATCTCCAATGTGGGAGGGAGAAACCTAATCACTTGAGCCAAATCTGTTCCCTGCTTTGTTGTGTTTCTCATTATGCTTTTCTTCTGGTGTCTCTTGTTGTATCATCTTGTTGCATCTGTTTGTCACACATGTCCATTGTGCCAGCTTGTTGTCTTCTTTAGGAGGTGCCAGGAACTGAACCAGGGACATCCCATGTGGTAGACAGCTGCTCAGTTGCTTGAGCCACATCCACTTCCCCTAAGTACTTTAATTTAGTTTAGGTCACACTGCAGTAGGATGGGCCCTTAATCCAATATGGCCAGTTTCCCTATTAGAAGAGGAGAAGAGACACAGATAATGGGAAGGCCATATGAAGTCAAAGCCTGGATTAAAGTGATGGAAGATAATTTTCTGTTGTTTTAAGTCATAGGGTTTGTGGCAATCTGTTCTGAAAGCCCCAGGAAAAAAATACAGTTTCCTATTATAGGTGGTGAATGATTATAGAGATTTGGGAAATAGAAGATCTAGGATAAAGGGGAAAATTAATTACAAACTAAAAATAGAGGGAGAACAGTCAAGGCAAAGATGAACTGAAGATGGAAGAAATATTCAGAGGAAGAGGTGGAAGATGGGGGCTAATGAAGAGGTAAGTGCTGAGGACATCAGTGATCCTACCTAGTGGTACCTTCTTTTCCCTCCCTGGCTATCTCCCTACAGTGAATGGGAGGATATTCTTTTATAAAGAGAAGTTTGCCTTATTTGTGGTGTTGGAAACCTTGTCTTCCCTCCATTTCTTTTCTTTGGCCTAAATTATTTTTATCTGATCTACCACATTAAATCATTTGCTCATACTACAGTTATTTATTAAGTACTTGCTATGTACCACATGCAGAGCTGGGTATTGCAGTTACAGCAGTGAGTAAAATCTGCAGAAAGACAACAAAAATGTTGTACATCTTCTAGTCTGCCTTTGATGAATATTCTACACAACTTATCCCTGCCAGAAGTGCCCACAGCTTCTCTGTGAGCCTTGGTGGACATCCTGGGCTGGCTGTACGGGTGGAATCTTCACTGTGCATAACTCTAGGACACACAATTTACATAGACTGCCCAATGTCCTGGAGTTGTGCAAAAGACATCTCTGTCTACAAAGAAAACCAGACCTCAGTTACACACTCCCAACCACAGAGAACAATAATTCTCAGAAGTGCCCTTTCTGGTGAAATTATTAACAAGGTTGTCCTGGGCTGCTGAAATAGCTGAGCTAATATCCATATTTTCCATTCTTCAGGTGAATGCAGCCTGGTGTATTGTGGAACAGAAGGAGGTGCTACAGGCTAAATCTTAGAATATGAGTTAATCTTGTGTTTTGATTTACTGGTCTTTTTCTCACAACATCTTCCAATAGGGAGAGATGGAAAAATAAACTAAAATACTAGAATATATAGCGTGTTAGATGGTGCTAAGTGTTACGGAGGAGAAGTGAGCTGGAAAAAAGACATCACCCATTCTTCTCACATGTTTATGGAGCACCTACTAGGTACCAGGCCAGAGGAGACAACAATAAACAGAGCATACAATCATTTCTGCCCTCATAGAGCTTGAATTCTAATGGAGGAGATGAATAAGTAAAATATATAACATTTTATCTAGTGATAAGTATAAAGAGAAAGCAAAACAAAGCAGGGAACAGAGCTTTGAACTGTTGGCACTGAGCAAGAGATAGACTGTCATTTTAGAAGAAATGCTTGGGAAGAACATCACCAGGATGAACTTTAAGTGGGATGACCATATAATTTATTGTTCAAACCAGGATACTTTTGAGAATAAAAGGTAGTGCTGTTAATAATTATACCAGAGCAACACACTTAAATTGGGACTGTCCCAGACTACTATAGTTGCAAGATTTAATGAATAAAAATATAAAATATCCAGGTAAATTTGAATTTCAGATGTGATGCATATTTTTTTTATTATAAGTGTTTCCCTTTGGATATATTTATTTGGTTAACTATGAGTGGTTGTCTGTTCTGATACAAGGTTATGTAATGAGGAAATGTTCTTTTTACTTATAGTACCATCATTTCTTTTATATAACAACAAATTAATCAGAAGTTGACTTCAATTGCTGGTATTTAATTAATTGATTTGGTTGAGCTTGAACACTTTCAAATTAGTGGCTGCTTTATGTCGACTATATTATTGATATTTACTTTAAAGAAAATATTTCCTCATTCAAAGGAACAATAGTTCTTAGGGCTAACTTTTACATTAATTAATTAATTATTATTTTTTTTTTAAGGAGAAAGAACGTCTCTTGTATTGACTGTGTTCTCTCTCTCTCTTTTTTTTTCCTCTCTCCTCCTCCAAAGATTTCTTTATTCATCCATTCATTTATCCCCCCCCCTGCCGCCCGCACTCACCGGGTCAGCTAACCACGCTGTGCGGGTGGGCCTGCCTTCACCAGGAGGCCCCGGGAACCGAACCGGGGCCTCCCACATGGTAAACGGGAGCCCCACTGACCGAGCCACAGCCGCCTCCCAATAACTTTTACATTTATATTGAGATAATTGTTTGGGGTTAATTTAAGGTTGAACTGAAATTCTGTTTTGGCTTTTCAATTGGCTTTAAACCTCTACTTATAAGTCTTCTCACTATTTTGCCACATAATGAGCTTATTCATGTAATTATTTGTAAATAACTCATCTAGTTTCAGGGTTTTGAGTTAAAATTCTGTTAAGAATATTCAAGTTAATTTATTATGCAAAGGATAGAAAATTTTATCTTTATTATTTACTAAGAAATATCCTTACATCTTTCCTTTATGGATAGCTATAGTACCTAAATAATATTTCTCCTTCCTATACTTTCTTTAATTATTAAATGTTTGATTAAATAATTAATGGTAGTAGAATTGAATAAGGTTGGGATAGCTTTGTTCATATTGGTCAGTATTGAGTGAAATCTCCTGGGTGTAAGCTAGTGCCTTAGGTTTAGCCACATTTATCCAAGTATACTTTCCAGTATGTTTACCTGCCAGAACTTATCTTCTCTTACATCTTTAATAAATATTATGTACATTTCATTAGGATTTTTATTTGTTGAGGGTAATAATTGGTGTATTAACTTCATAGCCTAATTTAATTAAGCATTGTATTTTCAATTTACTACTCAAACTTCCTTTGGTACTTCTTTTTTTTAAATATGGAATGCTTCACAATCTTGCATGTCATCCTTGTGCAGGAGCCATGCTAATTTTCTCTGTATTGTTCCAATTTTAGAATATGTGCTGCCCAAGCAAACACCCTTTTGTCTTTTAGTCTCATAAAGTCTTGTTTATAAGATTCTCTGTAATAATAGTTCCACCTCATAAGCCTCCCCTTGACCTAAAGTTTTCAAGATGACAATCATGTTTAGCAGAATATCTTTTAAGGGTTTGAAGATGATGGCTGTCTATAGTTAGAATCAGCAAGAGGTGGTGAAGTTCATCAGCATTTATCTAGTACAGAACTGGTCTTCTAGAGAGATATAAAGCATGTTTGAGTTTAAGCTGTTGGTAGTAGTATTCTTAAAAAAAGACTGTGCTACATTAATGGTTTAAGGTTAGGGCTAAGCCTAGTGGGGTATTTAATCCCAATTTGAGTCTTAGCTATAGTGCATTTAGAAATGTTAAAGTCACATTTGCAGCTTATTTTTATTTTAACTGGAGTTGTCACAGCTTAATTAAAATTTAGCTTTATTCCTTGTTTATCTTAAGCATGTTTTACACTAAATTTTATTATTTTGGGTTATCATATGTCTGTGGACACTGTAAATTTCATATGAAATTTATCAACTCATATGTTGCTCCATATAACTTAGTCAAACCTTCATTTAGTACTTAATTTTGTCACTCTTGTGCCTTGAGGGGGTGTTTTTGAGCAAGACTTAAAGAGCTACATATTAAGAGTGCTTGATACCTGCTCTTTTTTATCTTTTATGATCCACAGGGTATACTCACTGGAATGTGGCTGCTTGCATATGGTAAGTTCACCACCAATTAATAGTAAGATCAGGTCCAAGTTTACAAGCTTATGGAGTTATGAAGAGCCCACCTATATATTTCCAATCCTTTGCTTCCAATTAGCTACATTAGTAACAAAGCAAAAATTCAAATCTTTAGAAAAAAATGTTAGTGCTTTGTTAGCGTTATGGGAGGGAAAAGTGCTTCATAATAAGAATTGAAAAAAGTCCAGCTCATCAAGTCAGAATTTGTTTAATGTAAAATCTGAAATTGTCTTTAAATTTAAAATTGATTAATACATCTTAAAGAAAAAAAATGAAAGAAAGGTATTAAAATTAAGGTTATTAAGTTGTAAATTTCATATAAGCTTTGTTGGAGCTTGTTTATAAACAGTGTTGCTTTAGGGGTTTGACAAGATAGAAGTATTTATAAAATGCAATTGAAGAGGGGGTGAGTGTATCTAACTGGGTGAGTTCCTGCTTACCATGTACGAGGTCCCAGGTGAATCCCTGGTACCTCCGCCCCCCAAAAATGCAATTCAAGATATATAAGGGAACTTGGCAAATTAATCATATATAGGAAAAAGACAAAAGACAATTGGACACTCACCATTATATATATAAAACTCATCCCTAACCTCCCCCTCTTCTCTCCCTCCCACCCTGACTGCCAGGTAGATCCTTATTTCCCTCTTCTCTCCCCGCATTTATGAACTACAGGTGGCCTGACTCCTCAAAGGAAAACACTCAGAACAAGTGGGCCTGAGGTTGCATTTAGGACAGTTTGTAATCTTTAAGGCCTGGAGAGGCAAGGGAGATAGGGAATTACCCATTTAGGAGCTTCATAGTACAACCTCAGTAAATCCCTCACACACCTCAGCAGTCAACTATCATCCAGAGCTTTCCCTCCAATCCACTCCCAGCACTTTAATAGATTGCCCTCCTCTGTTTCATGGGAATGAGTTCTACTTTCTCTCCCTTGCTCTATAGCAGCCCCCTGAATAAATTAATCCTTGCCTATATTAATCATTGTTCATACATATGGAGTTAAATTTTATATATAAAATTCTTATGCCCATCAAACATTGACTAACTACCACCTTATGTTGGAATATTGTTGTTAAAAAGTATTCCATCAAAGCTCAACTACAAGTGCCTTGAACATGTTAAGGTCTTTGTTGGCCATAGTTGAATCACAGCATCTCCAACTATTAAAAATGTGAAATGCATGAAACTATAGCTTAGTCCATCAAGATTACTTATTTAAGAGGAATGAGTGTAAATTTTAAATGAGACAGCTGTGAAAAAAGGACCAGATACCAGGCATAGTTTCAAGCTAGAAATGTCCACTGTAATTGGCCCAGAGAGGGTCATTAATTACCCACACAGGCTATTGAGTTCTAGAAACTGCTTATTAAAGAACAATACTGAAGATGATATGCATGTTGACAAGGATTGAATTGATAAGATAAGATGACTAAGGATTTAATATCCAGTGTAAAGAGGTACTGTTTGTAAAGAATACGTATTAAGACAATAAGCATATGTATGATTAATTTGATGACTAAGTTCATGTGTTGACTTGGAGTAAAGTTATTTGCACAAGCAAGCCCTGGTCTGATTGTCACTGTGTTATTTGTATTTATAGATAGTTGTGAATACAACTATTTATTGTTGTATCTACAGCTGATTGCATCTACAATCAACAAAGAAGATTGCACTCAGTTATGAGGGAAATCTCTTCATCCACTAAGTTGGAAGTCTTAAAGCCAGAACTAAGGATTTCAGATGTCAGAAAGAAGAATTTCTGTCTCTACTTCAGCCAGCCAGCTTCTCATGGGAAATTTAATTTCACCTTCATGAGAGTTTCTGACTTGGGCCTGCCCTACCAAATTTAGATTTGGCAAACACTTCACCCATTGTGAGCCACATCCTATAATAAACCAGTTTTTGCTTATATATTTATATATCTCTTTTACTATGTTTCTCTGGAGAACCATGAATAATATAATTAATATAATATGTATTATGTAATTTTAACATAATATATATTGTATAACATCAATAATGCAATGTGCATGTTTATATTAATAGATTCCATGATATTTATGTATGAAAATATAGTATGTAAAATTCAAACTATATAACACAAATACTCATATTAATGGGGAAAGGCACTGAATGTGTTGTCAAGAGGAAATTATTTTTTCATGTGTTCAAAACTGACATAGGAGATGAAAAGAATGGAAATAAATATTAATAATTCATTAATTTAATTATTTAACCTATGCCTCTTACACTAGAAAATTATGTAATGTTTATGTGAAATCCAAATATAACTGGGCTCCCCGTATTTTATCTGGCAACCATAGAGGCAACCCACAATATGTAGTTCCCTTACTTTCAGACAGACATGAAGGAAATAAGATTTCCTCTGCTGTGTTGAGAATAGGCAAAGAGGGCAAGGGCAGATATAGGGAAAGGAGAGAATTTGGGTTACTACAATGGCATCCAGACATGAGATGAGAATAGGTGGTCCAGGTTTTAGGTGGTGGGAATAGATGGGATTTGGGATATGTTTTGAAGGCAAAGTTGATGAGATTTGCTGATGCAAGTATGAAAGGACTGCAAGATGGCACCCTTTTTGGGGGCTTGAAAAACTGGAAGCATGAAATGTCAGTAGCTGAAACAGGGAATAGGGTGGCACATGGAACAGGTTGAGGTGGAGGGATGACAGAGATCAGGAGTTCAGTCTGCCCTGCTCCATGTGAGATACCTATTAGACATGCCTGTGGAACCCACAGTCTGGAATTCAAGAGACTAAAATGATATTTGAAATTATAAACCTGGTGAGAGAATCAGACAGGAAGATGGTGGATAGGTGGCAGGGTAGGAGTAGTGCCAGCTCCACAGTCCCCTGTCCTCCCTCAGCCAGGAAGGCTGAGCTATGGGTCAAGGAGATTAAGTTTGTACTGTTAGGCTGGGCCAGATCTAGGTTGCTGTCCTGGTTTGAGTTTTTTGTGGACTCCAGAAAATGATATTCTTAAGCTAATTCATTCCTGTGCATGTGAACCTATTGTATGTGGGGCATTTTGGTTCGATTCAGTCAAGGGAACTTTTGATTAGATCATTTGTTTTAGAGATTTGGTTAAGGCCCTTGATTGGATTACAGGGCCCAGGTTGGGTCCTAATTCTTTTACTGGAGTCTTATATTAATGGAATACAGAGAAAGAGAGCCACCATTTTTACTGTGCCATGTAATACAGGACTCCAGAATCACCTACAGCCATAGAAAGAGAGGGCAACCCCAAGAGGCTGAAAGAGAGGCCAGAGGCTGGAATCAGTGGAGCAGCTGAAGCTGAAGCAATGAGGAGAGTGGAGAGAGGAACCATAGGCCTGATTGCCCACAGCTGAGTTCAAGGTGTATTATATAGTTGTTATAGTTTATGAGAGAATGTTCTCATATTTGTTCTGTTGACCACAGTCCATCTTCTACCACTGTATTCCCTGTGTTATACAGCCTCATGTTTTGTACAACCCATTCAAAGTGCATACTCAGTGGCTCTCATTTTCATCACAGAATCACGCTGCCATCATCTCAGCCAATTTTAGATAGTTTCCATTACTTCAAAAGGAAAAATTGCATACCCTTTTATATCCCTCTATAATTGTCTCTAAGAATTGATATACTATCTTCTTTGCCATTGCTGCAAAAATATTACAATATTGCAAAACAGAGTCTCTTTCATTGCTCTGAACATGGCCTTCCTAAAATAAGCCATGACATCCTAGTTTCCAGTCCCCTAGTTGCTGAGTGAGCCCATATTTCTATAATATTTTAAAACAAATCAATTTTATTGGTACATATTAATAAAGCATACAATTCATTCAAAGTAAACAATTGGTGGTTCTTGATATAATCACATAGTTGTGCATTCACCACTTCAATTAGAGCATTTTCATTACTTCAATAATAATAAACAAAAAAGAGACAAAGAAGAAAATCCTCCACCTCTCGGTCTCTCTGTTTCCCCTGCTGTACATAGGTGCTGTTTCTATTTATTTATTTATTAAGCAATTTTATTGAGATATTATGACATACCATATGATCTATCCAAAGTGTATAATCGATAGTTTTCAGTATAATCACAATATTGTGCATTTATCACCACAAAAAAAATTTTAAAAATTTTATTTCCAAAAAAAAAAAAAAAAAAAAAAAAAACACTGCACACCCCTTAGAAAGCCTTCCCCACCCCAACATAATCACTAGTCTAATTTCATTTTTATAAATTGACTTATATTTACATTTTACATAAATGGAAGCATACAATATATTATATAACATATTTAATGTCCTCCAGGTTCATCCAGGTTGTCATATGCTTCATGATTTCATTTCTTTGTACAGCTGCATAATATCCCACTGTGTGAGTACACTTGATCTTTCATTTCTGCATGTCTTTATCTATCTGGGAGAGAACAGATTCCCATGTCTTTATAGACTGCCATCTTCCCAGAAGTCATTTTTCTATAATTTGACTTCTTTATCTTATAGATACAGCAGAAATGAATTTTTAAAATTAATTAAGTGTTCTAATTAATGGGGTTTTGAAAAAGCATGACTTGAATTTGGGGATTGAATTGTGTACTCCACAAAAGGCATGTCCAAGACTTAATCCTCATTTCTGTAGGTGTAATCGCATGATGATGTTATTCCTAGTTAAGATATAAGCTCATTTGCAAATATGATCTTTGAAGAGCCTATTTAGATGAAGTCAAATTGAATCACTGTGGGCCTTAATCCATGTGACTGAAGTACTTACAAGCAAAGGAAGTTCAGATGCAGTCATTCACAATAAGCCCGAAGTCCACAGAAGTTAGAGAGAAATTGCCACATGACAGAGGACTGTTGGGACAATACACATTCCAGGAGAAAGCAAGCCTGCCAATACCTCACTGTTGGTATTTTGTTCTAGCCAACAAAACCATGGGACAATAAATTCCTGCTCTTTAAGTGAACCAGGGTGGGTTATTTTTCATAGAAGCTGGGAAACTAAGACACTTGGTTTTGTTTCTTCCAGTCAACCCAGGGGAGAAAGGAGCCTTTCCCACCCTTATATTTAAGCTATTTTTTCTCCCTCAGCTACTTTGTCCAGGTAAAAATTCCCTTGGGTAATGATATAACAAAGGCAGTCTCACCACAACCTTGCTGTGTTGAACAGATGACCACTTATTGTTCACAGCCTTTCCTCATGTCCCAGTGTTTGCTTAGCTGAGCTGATAATGTGGCCTCTTTATGCACAGGGTCACTTACAACTGTAGAGGGGACTTAGGATTTATTGACAGGACTGGTCCACATGGACTCAGAGTAAAATCAGACAGCAGCCACTGTCACACCTCTCTGGCAAATTTCTGTTTCTTAAGTTACCAAATATTCACATGTTGTGGGGGAGTTTCCCAAGATCTCCTTCAAGTGCAGTGATTCCCTAGAAGGATCAGAATTAAGAAAAGCTGTTACACTCACTGTTGTGGTTTATTACAGGAAAGGGATACAGATTAAAATTGACAAATATAAAAGGAACACAGTGTCCAGGAGAATCCAGGTGCAAGCATCTAGTTTTCTTTTCTCAGTAGAGTTGTACAGACAGCACTAATTCTCTTGGTAATAATGTGTGACAACATATATGGGAATATTGTCAATGAGGGATGAGCCCTGAAGCCTTGCTGTTTTATTAGGGGGCTGATTGTGTAAGCACAGAATGTTTTCATGCCTGATTTTAGTTACTCAGTCTCTGGCCCTTCCAAATATCAAAATGATACCATATGGCTCAAGATTCCTACCATAAATCATATTGTTAGCATGGATTAAAAGGTTTGGCCCAAGGCACTCACCATAAATCACATTGCCTGCATAGACTATATGGTGTGACCCAAGGCCCCAGGTAAAGCAAGGAACTCTTTTCTGGAAAGGCATTCCAAGGGTTTAGAGGTAATCTCACAGGAACTGGTCAATACCTTTCTCCAAAAAGCTTAGGATTTGAACACCCCAGCCCTACTGAGTCAACCTGTACTGCACAGGACTCACAAAGGTCATAAGAGTTTTCATTTGTTGGTCATCTCCTAGAAATATACAAATTAGCTATAAAACCTTTTGGTTATGAGGGGTGGAATTTTCTTCAAAAACATTTTAAAAATGTAACTTAGATGTTCCTCTTGTGACTTTCCATCAAAGTACATATTTCTTACTAATTTAAGGAGAGGACAAATCACTAAATCACTTATGCTAGAACTCACATAGAGAAAACCAAGAATAATAACACATATTCCACATTCCAATCTAAATCATAGTTACGGATTCCCTCAAAAATGTCTATAGTATGCCATTCTATACTTTTCTCACCAACAGTGTCTTCTGTCCTTCTGCCTTCTAGCCCCAGAGTTGATACAAAGAGGAGAGAATAGTGCCTAAGTCTCTTAAAGGGCTAACTGGCTGCAAGCAATATTGTCCCATTCTTTAGGGTCATTAAATATTCTAATGGGTAATGTTCAGTTTTTAAAATGAAATAAAAGACAAAACAAAAATCTCAGAGCATTGTATCCCAGAGATAAATTCTGTGTGCACAGCTTTTGTTTCAGTTATATGACTCTGTGTGTGTGTGTGTGAGTGTGACCACTGTGCATCTGTATGAGTGCATGTAGCCTGGATCCTTTAATGAATTGAATAACTACTATGGCCCTAATGCCCACTGGGGTCAACATTATGTGTGTTAAAGGGCCAGACTCAGAATGGGCAGTCTGGAATTGAAACATGGCTCTGCCCCATACTACCATGTGACCTTGGGCAAGTTTCTCAATCTCATTAGGTGTCATTTTTTTAATCTAAAAAGAGTGAACATGATGATAGTACCTAACAATAAATGTGAAATGCTAAACATTTAGTACAGTGCCTGACTGTATTTATTATATTATAATTCTTGTTAGTGGTTGTATTAGTCAGGGTTCTCTAGGGAAATAGAATCAACAGGATATATCTGTAACTAGTATAAGATTTTATAAAATTCTCTCATGTGACCATGGGGATGCCCAAGTCCAGATACCACAGGCAAGCTGCAAATGAGGGGTTCCAAAGAAAATCCAATGAAGTTACATGATGAGTTTCTAGGAGACATTGACTGTCTGAAGATGAGCTGGGAAATTCTCTGTGAATGCTGAAATCACTTTTCCTCATAAGGCATTCAACTGATTGAATAAAGCATCACTCATTGCTGATGGCAATCTCCCTGATTGATGTAGATATAATCAGCTATCTATGCAGTAAATTCAGTGATGACTAAAGTCCATAAATGTCTTTGTATTACAATTAGCCCAATGTTGCTTGCCCAAACAACTGGGCATAATTACATGGTCCAGTTAACACATTAGCCTAACCATCACTGTGGTGTTAATATTTTGGGTCACAGACAAAAATGTTTGAGAAACACCAATTTAGAGCATAGGATTAACAAAGCCAAAGTGAGCACCTTCCATAAGGTCAGGCACACTCTTTTAGTTCAGTTTTGCCAGTTTATGCCCATGTCCCACACATCCCAGCACCAATCCAGGGGATGTTCCTCTAGAGTGCAAGTCCACCTGATGGCATGTTGTTGAGTTGACTTGTCTTCCCAAAGCAAAAGATGGCACTTCATCCAGTGCTATAAAATTTAGCATGTGGTGGTATGTTTTATCCCTACCATCTAAAAATATGTTGTTGATGGTATAAATTATCACCATGAGTAACAAGACATACTGACATCATGTTCCCCCATCATGATTCAATGAGAAGGGTAAAATATCACTTCTGTCTCATTCTTGGCAAAAAAAAAAAATAATAATAATAAGCATAACCTTAATCTAATATTGGGAAAACCTCCAAAATCCAACAGAGGAATGTTTAACAAAATTAAAGTGTCCTTATCAGATATGTGATTTCCAAATATTTTTTCTGATAAGTTGTTTTTATACTATGTTTTTAACATGTTTTTCACTTTCTTTATTTGTCAGAAAATCCTAGTTGAATATATTTGTATTCATGCATTCTATAGTCTCTCTAACTGTATTAGTCTCCTTTATGAAGTCTAGAACCTTGCTGTATAGAGCAGCTTATGGCAGATTGTAGATACTCAGTCAAAATATGTTGAAATAACATAAATAATAAATTAATTTGATCACCCTCCCAAAAAATTAAAGTGTCAGTGTCATAAAAGATAAGGAAATACTGAGGAACTATCAATAGTTTGAAAGAGAAGAAATCATAATAAAATGTAATGTAGGATCCTGGATTGGATCTTGGACTCTAAGAAGGACAATTAGTGAGGAAACAGGTAGCATTTGATTAATATCCATAGTTTAGCTGATTACATCAATATTAATTTTCTGGTTTTGATAATTGTACTAGGTCATGCAAAATGTAAACATTAGGAGAAGCTGAGTGAAAGGTATACAGGAACTTTCTACTATTTTTGTAACTTCTGTAAGTCTAAATTCTTTTCAAAATAAAAAATAAACAAGTGTGTGTGTGCAAATGAATGAATAGTATATCTTGACTGAATTGGCTATCAAGATCCTAGCCAGCCACAGGGCTATATGCTCTTGAGATTTTCTGATTAGCCAGCTCTTTGAAAATAATTGTGATCTTTCCATTTAAAATTCCCAGTTGACTATGTTCATTATCACATAAAAGCAAACTTTAAAAAAGTTTCCTATTTACCCTCCAGGGAGGAACCCAAGTAGCCTTATTTAATGAAGACTTATTACAGCAAACTCTTAACTCCCTGCCAATGTGCCCCATCCCCAGCAACTGAGGAGCATTTTTTCATAAAGTTCTGTGTCTCCAAGGAGAAGAAGCAAGTGGCAAGAATCCAGGATGGGTATGCAGGGATCTGAGCATTTTTAACTCCATAAATACACATCCTTGACTGGAAACCAGATCCTCCCACCCCTATCCCCCAACACCAGTGTCTAGGAATATATTATTTTCACTTTTCAGTCATGCTGTTTGTTCAATGCCTTATTCTTCATAATTTGAATTCAAGGAGATCAGTTTTTCATATGGAGCAGACATGATCCCTGAAGAAGTCTGGAGAGTAGTGAGTCCCTGGGTATTAAATCAACAATCACACTCGTTTCTCATCACAAGAGTGTAATTAGTCCCAAAGGTAACAATTTATTTAAGTGATGCCATTAGGACTGATAGAGATTGATACAGATAACAATATTTCTATTGAGGTGTATACTCAAGTATCAAGCTGGAGAAATTAGTAATGTTAATTCATAAGTACATGTTATTGATAACTCTGTTCTCTGCCTTTATGCCAATAAAGTAGCATGAGGAAAAAGCTGACACTTAGCAGCAACCCAAGGCTGCCAGTCTGTAGGCAAAGTTTGCAGGGCAAATTAGTGCAAACTGAAGGAAAACTCAGCAAGTTCTTTGGGAAACTTTTTTTTTTTTTTACAGAATATGTTAAAAGAGATTATTTAAGGGTATGCATTGTATTTCCTGTATTCAAACAAGATAGAAGGGCATTCTCTGATGTGATCACTTTCAAACTAAAGCTAAGTACAAAACTTTGATGGGGGAATGACATTATGAACTTCTGAAAAGTGATCATCAAAGGATGTGGATGTGGCTCAAGTTATTGGGTGCCTCCCTCCCACATGAGAAGGTCCATGTTCAGTTCCTGGTGCCTCCTAATAAAGAAGATAATCAAACAACAACTGCAAACAACAATGTGTGGAGAAATAAATCTTTTTTTATAAAAAGGTGATCATCAAGCAATGAGTTTGTATAAGGGAGAAATTATGTTCTAATAGCAAATCTGATATATAGGCAAGTTTTGAGGGCTGCATGTCTTTATTTAGCAACTAGTATTTGCAAGTAACACAGGATACTAAATGGGATTCTTTCTGCTTCAGTTTGAACTGAGATGCCAATCAGAGAGACATCAGATACCAAACTGAGTATAAGACAGATCTATGGATGGAGAATTTAACATTGGATTAGTCAGGGAACTGGTTCCCTGATTCTTTCTTACCATCAGTTTCAAATATAAGAAGGTCAGAATGTGGAGATGGTGGGACTGATGAGATTTTCTTTGCTACGTGGAGTTCCCATTCCTTAGATCCCCAGAGTGGGAAGGAGTGTAGGTAGGTGTCTTTATTTAAACCAAAACCTTAAGGAAAAGGGGATTTCTTTCTGAGCTGAGAATAAGTTTAGGAAACATGGGTCAGTAAGGTATTGTGTCAATGTCCTATGTGTTATTACTTTGAAATAAAAGAATGAAAAATAGGTTTTTATTTCAAATTATGTTTCATTCTACATTACTTTTCTATTATATAAATGTACTAATTTAACAAAAAAAATAGGAATAATTAACAATGGCAATCAGTAGTAATTATAGTTTGACTAATGGAGCAAATGATATATGTGAAAATATATAACAAATCAGTTTTTGACTTTTTAGCCCTTTATTGGATATTTAAATTTTTAGGCTATATTATTGTATATTCTTAAGAGACATAGATGTAAGCCTTTTTAAAATGAGTCTATAAACACAATAGAAATAATTAAACTGTTATTGTTTATATGTGATTAAAAATAACTATGATGGAGAGAAGTGGCAAGATGGCATTGGTTTAAAAGGGCACTCTCCATCTCTCTTAAAAGGGACAACTGAGGGGGGGTGCTGCTGGCTTGATTCTTTTTTGCTGTGTTTCCTCTTTCTTGATTTCCACTATTCTGTGTATACCAATTTGTATACCAATGCTGTCTCTTTTCCTTCCTTCTTCTTTCCATATTCCAATTTCTCTTGTTCTTACATAGCACCTTCTTTGTTTAGTCCTCAATTTTTCTGGTTTTTATTTTTACCTTGTCTATCCTGTTTTCATTCTTTTATTAACATTTTTCTTTTATCTTTTCTTTTCTCTTTCCATCTATCCTCATCATACTTGCCTTTTAATTCATTCTATATATTTTCTTCTATTCAGTTTCCAATTTCATTGTTGGTACTCCATTTTTTTTATTGCTATTATTCTACTCTGCTTACATGAGTTAAATATTAATTTTTCAAGGTTTTATATGGTTCCTTTTGTAATTTTACTATGGTTATTACTATTATCCTTTATTTTTCTTTTCTTACTACTTTTACTTTCTCTGGCCCTAATCTTTTCCTTCAAAGGAACATAGTCAATAAAAAGGAAGTAGAATAAGTAGAACAAAGTGTCAAAGGGAAAATTTACAACACACACAGAATGAGCAACTAAATAAACCCTAGAGTAGAAAGAGAAGCTAATCAAGAGAATAAACTGATCAAGATAAAAGATGACTAGAGAGCAACAAAAAAATTACAATCCACAATAATAAACAGGAAGACATGGCCTAGTCTAAAACTAAAAACCAGGAAGAGATGCAGAACAACTAATCTAAGCCATCCAAACAAATATCTTGGACCAACTTAAAGAAATGAAGGAAGAGATCAAGGACATTAAGAAGACACTGGGTGGGAAGTGGCTGTGGCTCGGTCAGTGGGGCTCCCGTTTACCATATGGGAGGCCCCGGGTTCAGTTCCCGGGGCCTCCTGGTGAAGGCAGGCCCGCCCGCGTGGCATGGTTGGCTGACCCAGCGAGCACAAGTGGCAGTGGGGGAATAAATGAATAAATAAATAAAATCTTTTAAAAAAAAAAAAAAGAAGACACTGGGAGAACATGCTGAAGAAATTTTAAACATATGTAAAAAGATAAATTATATGATGATGATAAATGGCACAATCCAAGAAATCAAAAAGAGACTGGATGCAAATAATCTCACTGTCCTGATTTTTTGATAATCAGAGTAGGCTAAACATTTGTTATTTTAGAAACCATGCATGTGTCCCCAGACCTAGCTTTTCTCCCTAGGACTTGCTTTTAGAATGCTGGTGATAAACCAAACCTGATTTATTATATGACCATCATGTATGGGAAATGACTACAACTCTAGGTATCTTTGGTCAACCTGAAGAGATATAGCAGGGGTACAGATGTGGCTCAAATGGTTGGACATCCATCTCCCATATGGAGGGACCTGGTTCACTCCCTGAGACCTCCTGGTAAAAATCACAAGAGTAAAATAGAGAGGGCCTGCTGGCTGCCAGGCCACATGTGCCAGTACACTGTCAGCCCCAATGAGCAGGTGAGCACCCCAGGCCCCACATGTGGGTTTGTCACCAGGCCCTGTGTGCAGGTGTGCCACCAGGCCCCATGTACAATTGTACCACCAGGCCCCACTGAGCTATGCAGCAAGATGATAACATAACAAGAGTGCGACACAAGGATGAGCCAAGACAAGATACACCAAAAAACCAGGAACTAAGGTTTCACAAGCAGTAGGATGCCTCCCTCCCACATCAGAGGTTCCAAGTATCAAGTACCAGTGAAGACAGAAAGAGAAGGATGAGAAAAGAGGGCAGGAAACAGACACAGAGAATTGCCCAGTGAATGGACACAAAAACAGCAACAACAAAAAAAGGGGTGGGAGTGGTAAAAATGGATAAAGGTAAATAAATAAATAAATAAATAATAGGGTGGATTGGTGAGAAAATATGGCAAATGAAAGGTATGAACTACAGTTAGTACTATAGTAATATTTTGATGACATTATTTCATGATTTCTAACAAAATTTTCACAACAGTGCAGATTGTTGGTGGTGGTGGGTTGATGTATGGGAGTTGTGTATGATGTGCATCTTTGTTTTGTAAGTTCACAACTTTCACTCTACACTTGCTGTTTATGTATTTTCATGTATGAATGATATATTTCAATAACATTTTTTTAAAAAAGACACTGAAAGCATATAATAGCAGATTTGAATAAACAGAAGAAAGGGCTAGTGTGTGGAAGATACTACATCTGAAATTAAAGAGATAGTAGAACAGATAGATTAAAAGATAAAAAAATCCAGCAGGGACTTAGGAATTTGTATGAAAACAGAAAATACACAAACATATGCATTATAGGCATCTCAGAACAGGAAGAGAAGGGAAAGGGGTTGGAGGGAGTATTGGAGGAAACAATAGCTGAAAACTTCCCAACCCTAAAGAGGGAGATGGATATACATGTCCAGGAAGTACAGCACACCCCAACACTACAAATCCCATCAGGCCTACTTCAAGACACGTACTTGTCAAACTGTTCAATGCTCAAGACAAAGAGAAAATACTGAAAGGAACAAGAGAAAGGAGGACCATCACAACTCAATAATATTAAGTGCTGATTTCTCATCTGAAACCATGGAGGCAAGAAGGCAGTGTTATGACATAGTTAAGATGATACAAGAAAAAAACTTACTGCCAAGAGTTGTCTATCCACCAAAGGTGGCATTCAAAAAATGATGGAGTGTGCAAAATATTCACAGATAAACAGAAATTAAGAGAATATGCCAATAAGAATCCTGCCCTCCAATACATATTAAAGGGAGTTGTGCAGGTTGAAAGGAAAAAACAGGAGAGAGAGAGTTGGAGGAGAGTGTAAGAACAACGGAAAAGACAAAAAAAGAAATAAAAACAACATATAACATACATAAATCCCAAAAAAAGATGGCTAATGCAAGTGATTCCATGAAATTAATAACACTTAATGTTAATTCTTTAAACTCACAACTGAAGAAACATAGATTGGCAGAATGGCTAAGAAAGTACAACTCATCTATATTATGTCTACAAGAACAATGGACAAAATAGACTTTAAATGCAAAACCATTGTAGGAGAAAAAGATGGACAACGTATTTTAGTAGAAGGGGTAATCTTTCAAGAAAATAGAACAATCGTAAACATTTACACACCAAACCGAGGTGTCTCAAAATACATGAGGCAAACAATAGAAAAACTAAGTTGAGAAATATATACTTCTACAATGATAGTGGGGAACTTTAATACACCATTACCACCCTTAGATAGAACATCTTGACAGAGAATCAATTAAAAAAAAAAAAAAGACTTTTAGAAGATCTGGAACTAATTGACTTATACAGAACACTGCACTGAAATATAGCATGATATACATTTTTCTAGAGTGTACATGGATCATTCTCCAAGATAGACCACATGCTAGGCCACAGAAAAATGGTCAATGAATTCAGAAAGATTGAAATTATACAAAGTAAGTTATCTGACCATAATGGAATGAAGCTGGAAATCAGTAAAGAACAGAGAAGTATATTAGGCACAAAAATATGGAAGTTAAACAACACACTGTTAGACAAACAGAGGGTCAAGAAGAAAATCTCATAAAAAATCAGTAACTACCTTGAAAAGAATGAAAATTACAACACAACATATCAAAACATATGGGATGAAGCAAAAGCTGTAATAAGAGTGAAATTAATAGTCATAAATACATATATCAAAAAAGAAGAAATAGCTAAAATCAAAGACATAACTGCAAACCTGGAGGAATTAGAAAAGGAAAAACAAACTAACACCAAAGAAAGTAGAAAAAAAGAAAATAAAAATTAAAGTACATCTAAATGAAATAGAAAATATGAAAGCACTAGGAAAAGTAAACAAAACCAAAATCTGGTTCTTCCAGAAGATCAATAAATTTGACAAACTTCAAGCTAGACTGACAAAGAAAAAAAGAGAGAAGATGCAAATACAAAAAAAAAAAAAAAAGAAATGAAGAAAAGGATATTACCACTGACCCCGCAAAATAATATCATAAGTGGATATTTTGAAAAATTATTTGAAAAAAGAAGGATAATGTAGAGGATAGACAAATTCCTAGATAAACACAAGCAGCCTACATTGATGAAAGAAAAAAAAAGATTAAATCAAAAATCACAAGAAAAGAGAAAGGATCATTCATCAATAATCTCCCAACTAAGAAGAGCCCATGGACAGAAGGCTTCACAGGTGAATTCTACCAAACATTCCAAGAAGAACAAACACCAATTCCACTTAAACTCTTTGAAAAAAAAAAAAAAAGAAGTAGAATGCTCATTGTCTAATTCATTCTATGATGCCAACATTACCCTAAAACCAGAGCCAAAGAAAAATGCCCAAACACAGGAAAACTATGGACCAATCTCTCTAACAAACATAGATCATAAAATCGTCAACAAAATACCTGTTAATCATATTAAACAACAAATCAAATGAATTATACACCATGACCAATTGGGTTTCATTCCAGGTATGGAAGGATGGTTCTACATAAGAAAATCAATCAATGTAATACACCACATAAACAGATTGAAAGAAGAATATCACATGAACATCTCTATTGACACAGAAAAAGCATTAAAAAAAATACAGCACCCTTTCCTGATTAAAAAAAAACACTGCAAAAGATAGGAATAGAAGGAAACTTTAAGAACATGATATAGAGTTTATATGAAAACCCCGTAGCTAACATAATCTTCAATTGTGAAATCTTAAATGATTCCCTGTAAGAGCTGGAACAAGACAAGGATGGCCACAATCAACATTCCTAATTTAAATTGTGCTAGAAGTACTTACTCAAGCACTGAAGTAAGAAAGAGATATAAAAGGCATCCAATTTGGGAAAAATACATAAAAATTTCACTATGTGTAGATGACATAGAAAGCCCTGAGAAATCTACAACAAAGCTTCTAGAATATATAAATGAGTCCAGCAAAGTCGTGGATTATAAGATCAATGCATAAAAATCGGTAGCATTTCTGTACACCAATACTGAGGAATCTGAGGAGGAAATCAAGAAAAAAAAATAGTATTTACAATAGTAAATAAAAGAATCAAATGTGTAGGGACAAATTTAACTAAAGATATAAATGACTTATACACAGGAAGCTACACAACATTGTTTAAGGAAATCAAAGAAGAACTAAAAAAATGGAAGAATATCCCCTGTTCATAGATAGGAAGACTAAACATCATTAAGATGTCTATCCTACCCAAACTAATCTACAGATTTAATGTAATACCAATAAAAATCATCAGAGTAATTTCTACTGAATTGGAAAAGCTAACTATGAAGTTTGTCTTGAAGGTCAAGAGGACCCAATTAGCCAAAGACATATTGAAAAACAAAAATGAAATCAGAGGAATCACACTACTTGTCTTCAAGACATACTACAAAGATATTGTGGTTAAAATTTCATGGTATTGGCACAAGGATAAACATACCAACCAATGGAACTGAGTTGAGAGTTAAAATATAGATCAACGCATATGCAGTCATTTGATATTCAACAAGATCATCAAGCTCACTCAACTGGGAGAGAATGGACTCTTCAACAAGTGGTGCTTGGAGAACTGGATATTTATATCCAAAAGAATGAGAGAGGAACACCTTCTCACACCTTAAACAAAATTGAACTCAAGATGGATCAAAGATCTAAATATAAGAGTAAAGGCCATAAAGAATTTGGAAGATAATTTAGGGAAACAAATATAGGACCTTGTAATAGGAAATATTTTCATGATCTTCACACCCAAAACATGAGCAGTGAGAGAAAAAAGTAGGTAAATGGGATGTCCTCAAAATTAAAAATGTATGCACCTCAAAGGAGGTCATCAAGAAAGTAAAAAGGCAGCCTGCCCAAATGAAGAAAATATTTGGCAACCATATATCTGATAGAAGCCTAATATCCAACATATCTAAAGAAATCCTACACCTTGAAAATAAAAATGACAACTCATTTAAAAAAAATGTGCAAGTGACTTGAAAAACAGTTCTCCAAGGTAAAAATACAAATGGTTAAAAAGCACATGAGAAAGTGCTCAATATCACTAGCTATTAGAGAAATGCAAACGAAAGCTACAATGACAAAGACATAGTATCTTAAACCCATTAAATTGACAGCTATTAAAAAAACAGTGCACCCCAAGTGTTGGAGAACATGTAGAGGAATGGAAACCCTCATCCATTGCTGGAGGGAATGTAGAATGGTCCAGCCATTGTGCAGGGCAGTTTGTCAGTTCTTCAAAAAATGAACTATAGAACTGCCATATGATCCAGCAATTCCACTGCTGGGTATATACACAGAAGAACTGAAAGCAAGGACACAAAGAGATATATGCACAAAAATGTTCATAGCAGCAATATTCTCTATTGCCACAAGTTGGAATCATCCTAAATGCCCATGAACAGATGAATGGGTAAACAAAATGTGGTACATACATACAATGGAATATTACCTAGGTGTAAGAAGAAATACAGTGCTAATACATGGAAAAACATGGATAATTTTAAGGACCTTATGTTGAGAGAAGCAAGCCATGCATCAAAAGACAAATATTATATGGTTCACTATACGAAATAAGCAAATTGAGAAGACTCAGAGAGCTGTTGTCTGGAAGATAAGTTTACAGGAAATAGAAAGGTTGAAGAAGGTTGTGAGACAATGCTCATATGAGCATAATCTATAATTATGTGGAAGTGTGTAGTTTGGTATTGAAAGGATATGACAGGAGGATAGTGATACTATTGGTTTGGGTGGTGCAGGTTTTACAGGTAGGTCGACTGGGTAGGATGGGTTGGTTGGTCCATGGAACTGGTGGTGGGTTGGGGGAGGGATCAGGTAAGTACTGGGGATTGGTGGGTATGTGTTTGAAAGTACAAAATTGGGAATGCTGTTATGGCAATATGACAAGGAAACATTACTGGTTTAGGGTGTTGGATGGGGGACATTTGGGACATGGCACACCTGGAGCAGACTTTAAGGAGTGTGTGGATTATCATTTTGTCATAATGTGTTGTATCAGTGGGTGGAGACCCACGTAATGAGTGGGTAGGAGCCTGAATCCCTTCCTGGGAAAGGAAAATATGTTCTCAAAGAGAAGGGCAGGAGTCTCTTGAGAGCATGGGTGGTTCCTAACATGGGAGGCAAACCAGTGTGTCAAGACCTCAGGTTATTGCAAGTATCTATGAATATTGTCATCCAAGGAGGGAAGTCAGGTCATTACCATCGGCCTGAGGAGAGGGGAAGAAAGGAATAGAATAGATGGAACAGGGGATATCTTGTGGGCAATGGAAGTGTTCTACATAATTTTGTAATGATGGACACAGGCCATGTTAAATATCATCAAAAAATATTGAAAGTATACTGTCTAAAATGAAAACCATAATGTAAACAATTGACCATGATTAGTAGCTATGTTTTACTATTTGTATATCAGTTGTAACAAACATACCATCCACATATAAAAGGGTATTAATATGGGAAGGGAGAAAAGTGGGAAGATCTTTGGTATATTGTAACCCCTGCAATCTGTTTGTGCCATTACTGTGACCTAAAACTTCTTTGAAAACAAAATGAAAAAAGAAAGACACTGGGAAATAAATGGAATAAATGTGACTGTACATACAAACAACACATATTACAGTGATGAAAAGCAAATTATCAAAACAATTGATATTTTTAATTTTTTAATATCCCAAATTTAAATTTTATTTTATTTTTAATATATATTTTAAAAGATGCTTAGATTACATAAATGTTACACAAACATTACAAGGATTCCCATGCTCCCCACCTCCCATGCCTCCCATAACATCCCACAAAAACATCTTTCATTAATGTGGCACATCACCTGCAATGGATATACACATCCTGGGGCTTTGCCATTAAGCATGGACCATAGTTCACATTGTAGACCACACAAAGTTTGCATGTTATATGCCGATGTAAAGTGGCCTATATCTGTCATTGAAATGTCACTCAGGATAATTCCCAAGTCCTGGTAAAGCACCTGTATTACAACTGCTTTTTCCTTCCTTGCCACAAAAGTGTCCAGTGCCACTGGCTCTGCTTCACTGTTGTAATTTCTTCCATTACTTGAATCACAATATGTCTACAACAGAATCCCAGTGAGTCCATTCTAGTCCATAGCTCTTCCCCCAATCATCAAGAGTTTGGGATGTGATGTCCACTCCATCTCCAAGTAAGAGGGGGCTTATATCCCATGGGTACAATGGATGGGATCATCCTGCCTGCAGCTACAGACTCTCTCCATTCCCTGGGATGGCCATTGTCCATCATCATCTCCTCACCAGGTGACTCGGGTGAGTCCACTGAGCTGTAGAGTAGGAGTTGCAGCTCCACAGAGATTCCAGCACAGCTGGCACATGTGCAGGCCAGAGGATCCAGTCTCTGGAAGTACACCTACAAACTCCAGCATCACATGTAGGTTTTAACAGAAGGGACTGATGGATCATGTACAGGGAGGACTTATTTGAGTTCAACTCTGTCACTCTCAAGAGCACAAATTCCAAAGTAGAGCCCACTGATAAGGCTTCAATCTCTGGAGCAATCCCCCCTTATATAGGACCTGGGTGTCTCCAGAGCCTTCAGGATCCCCTCTGTGTGGAATGATATTCAGTTTGGTGTTCTATGAGATCCTACTGAAATGTGCATAAGCGTTACCTCTGAGATGACCTTCCAACTCTCTTTGAAGTCTCTTACCACATGAACTCATTTGTCTTTACCTTTTCCCCCTTTTATTCAAGGTCTTTTTACAGTCATATTGCCAGTTGACACTTGGTGTTAATCTCTCATTGCCAGGGAGACTCATCCCTGGGAGTCATGTCCCACGCTGGGGGGAAGGTAATACATTCATATGCTGAGTTTGCTTAGAGTGAGGCCATATTTGAGCAACAAGGAGTCTCTTAGGTGGAAAACCTTAGGCTCCCTGTAACAGTAAGCTAAGTTTCAATTATAAGAGCAAAGACTCATAAGGCTAGTCATCAATATCAAGAACCCTTTAGTGGACCATCCTCCTTTGCCAGACACTGCCCCTCCACTCAGGGGACTGTTGCTGCTCCCTTGGAGAATGTGGCAGAGCTCTCCAGGCTGGGAATTCAGTATTCCCTCACTTATTAAGTGATTGTCCACACACTGTAACCATGCCCACCCCTTGAAATTTGGACAATTTTATATATCTTACCTGTATATTCAGATGACCTTCCTCCCATGAATTCCCCATCACAGATACCCCCTAATGATGATCCTCTGCAGGCCCTGTTGTAACCCATCTGTTATCTACACCTTCCTTGAAGATGAAGCTCCTATAATAACCAAATACATTTAATAGGAAAATGAAATAATAAGATAAGCTTAAATGCAAGAGATAAAATACATGGAAACTGAGAAAAAAAACTAAAAATAAAATATAATTAAAGGAATGGGACATTCAAGAAATTGGAAAAAAAATTAATTTATTGTTTTTCCTTTTATCATTGCATTATCGGGTTTCCAGCCTGTACTGTGGCACCTTCCCCCTCTCACTCCCCAGTGTCTCCCAAATTTTCATTTAATTTTCAAGGAAGTTTTAGATCACAGCAAAGTCACATGCATAATACTAGAGACTTTCATATACCCAACCTCTTCTCCCTTCCCTCACCCCATATTAAAACCTTTTTGTATGTGGGTGGTAGCATTGTTATAACTGTTATACAGATAGTGAAACACAACTACTAAACCTTGCCAATGGTTTTACAATATACAGGATAATGGATGGAGAGATGGGAGAGGGACTAGGTGATCATAGGATTTGTGGGTATGAGGTTGAAAGTGCTGGAGTGTGAATGCTCTTATGACAATATGACAAGGTAGTGTCACTGGACTAGGGTGTAGGTTGGGGGACATTCAAAATGGGGTGCATCTGGAGTAGGCTTTTGGGGAGTGTGTAAGTGTTCATCCTGTCATAATGTGTTGTGACAGGGAGTGGAGACCCACACATTGAGTGGGAAGGAGATGGACCCCCATCTTTGGGAGGACCAATACACCCAGAAACAGACAGGAGGGTTTCTCTTAGGAGCATGGGTGGATCCTGACAGGGGAGGATAATCAGCATGTCAAGACCTCTTGTTTCATGTAACTATGAATCTTGTCATCCAATGAGACAAGACAGGAGGGTGTCTTGTGCCCCGGGGATGGAGAGGAAGGGCAAGAAAAGATCAAATGGGATATTTAGTGGTCAGGGGGAATGTTTTTCATTACCTTATAGTAATGGACACAGGACATTGTAAATATAATAATAAAAAATTATTAAATTTTATTTTAGTTCTAGTTTTCTTTAAATGTTTATGTTAGTTCATTTCTTATATTTAAAAATATCATCAGGGAAGCGGCTGTGGCTCAATCAGTAGGGCTCCCGTTTACCATATGGGAGGCCCCGGGCTCGGTTCCTGGGACCTCCTGGTGGGGGCGGGCCCGCCCGCACGGCGTGGTTGGCTGACCCAGCGAGCACGGGCAGCAGGGGGGGGATGAATGAATAAATAAATAAAAATCTTAAAAAAAAAATAAAAAAAAATAAAAAAATATCATCATTATTTTATTTTTCTATTAATTGTAGTTGGCTATTATTGGCTTCATTTTTGAAGAAGCTTTACATCTTAGAAGGTTCACAACTGGGGAAAAGAGAATCATTGGTGTGGAGTGTCAGGGATGGGGATATATGGGATGAACTTCACCTAGACATACATATAAGCTATATAAATGTTTTCAAATATTCAAAGGGCAGTGCCATAGTGGGAAGAGATTCAAACAATAACTGGGAGAATATTGAATTCCCATCCTGAAGAGATGTGTCATGTAATCTAATGTATCAGCATCTGTCCACCAAGTGCAGGGGCAATACCTGGCAAAGGAGGATTGTCCATTGATGGGCCCTTGATATTGACTACTATGTTTCTAAGCCTTTGCTCTTGAAATTGTAACTTAGTCTAGTGTTGTGTTGTGCCTAAGAGTTGCCTCCTGAGAACCTCTGTGTTACTCAAATGTTGCCTCTCTCTAAGCCAAACTCAGCATATAAATGCATTACCTTACCCCAGTGTGGGATATGACTCCCAGGGATGAGCCTTCCTGGTACCGTGGGATTACTGCCAAGCACCAACTAGCAATGCAATTGGAAAAAGACCTCAAAGATAAGGGGGAAAGGGTAAAGACAAATGAGTTTGTATTGCTAAGAGGCTTCAAAGAGAGCCAGGAGGTCTCCCAGAGGTGACAATTATACATATTTCAGCAGGATCTCATGGACTGCCAAAGTGGATACTACCTCAAATAGTGAGGTTCCTGACAGCTCTGGAGACTCCCAAGTCCTATGGTCTGGGCAAAGATCTCCAGAGTTTGGTGCTTTGTCAATGGGTCCTACTTTGGAGTTTGTGCTCCTGAGAGTGACAGAGTTTGAGTCAGTTATGGTTTTCCAACATATGGCTCATCTCTCCCTTCTATTCAAACCTATACTTGGTGCTGGAGTTTGTAGGTGTACATCCAAGAGACGTGAATCTTTTGGCTGTCCTTATGCCAGCTGGGCCCTAAGCCTCAGTTGATTTCGAATGTCTACTCTCCAGTTTATTGGACTCACCCAGGACAACTAACAAGGGGGTGAGGATGAACCTCCACCATACCAAGGAAATGAGAAAGCCTGCAACTGCAAGCAAGATGGTCTCATGCATCAGCTAGAAGGGATCAAATCCCCCTCTCAACTAGAGTTGGAGTGGACATCACCATCCCAGAATCCTCAGGATTGGGGAATGAATTACCTCACTAATGTAGGATGCTGTTAAAGTAGGAAATTATGGATGGGAAGGGAGTGGGCCATATGGGAATCCCTTAAATTTTTTATGTGACACTTATGTAATCTGAATATCTTTTTTACAATTAAAAACAAAGCAAAAGAAATAAACTATGGCATGTTTCTTTCTGTCTTGTGATACAGTCTTTTTTCTTTTTTCTTTCTGTTTCTGTTTCCACTAATACTTCTCTGAACTGCCTGCAGACTTCAGGGCATCCTTCTTTTCTTTTAAGTGGTGGTAAAATGGAACACAAATATCACATTCACTTTGACTGTAACACTTCATTTCACCAGATTTAATATCTGTAAATATTGTAAGATTTTATAAAATCTGTGTCATGTGTTGTGGGGAAGCATGGGTACAAATTTCATAAGACAGGCTGCAAGCTGGCAACTCCCATGAAGGTTTTCAATGAATTCACAAAGGGGAAACTGGCTGGCTGAAGAAGAGATGGAAATTCTCTCTTATGACTTCTGAAACCAGCACTTCTCCTTTTAAAGACTTCAACTGATTGGATGAGACCACACTCATTGTTGAAGACAATCAGTTAAGTTTATTGTAGATGTATTCAGCCATAGATGCAATTAACTATTGATGATTTAATTCCATGAAATGCTCTCACAGAAACAATCAGGCTAGTGCTTGCTTTATCAAACAACTGGACACCATCACCTGGCCCAGTTGACACATGAACCTTACCATCACACAGCTAAATTTTTTAAAAGGTCAAAAGTCTTGAATAGACCTGTCTTCAAAGGAGATATGCAAATGGCCAATAAGCAAATAAAAAGATACTCACCATCATTAGCCATCAGGAAAATACTAATAAAAACTGCAATGGGACCATTTCACAACTGCTAGAATGGCTACTATTTTTTAAATGGAGAGGATGTGGAGGATTAGGAACACTCATTCATTGCTGGTGGGAATATAAGGTGGTACAGGCACAGTGGATGACAGTTTGGTAGTTCTCAGAAAGATAAGTGTAGAATTACCATATGACCCAGCAATCCCTCTACAGGGCACATACCCAACATAATTGAAAGCAGGGATATGAACTGATATTTGAACACTGGTGTTCATAACTGCATTATTCAAAATTGTCAAAAGATGGAAGCAATGCAATTGTGCATAAACTGATGAGTGTATAAAAAATCTGATATATACATACAATGGAATATTAATCTGTCATAAAATGGAATGAAGTTCTCAAATATGTGAAAATATGATGAACCTTGAAGACATTATTTTGAGAAAAATAAACCAGACTCGAAAGGAAAATATTGTATTTTCTTATATTTTAAAATAATTAGAATAAGCAAGTTCATAGAATCTGAAACTAAAATAAAGGTTACCACAGGTCACAGTAGAGATTGAATGGGAAGTTAATGCTTAATTGGTACAAAGTTTCTATTTGGGGTGATGGTAAAGTTTTGTAAATGGGTGGTGGTGATGGTAGCACAACATTGTTAATATAACTAACAGCACAGAAACACTGATTTGAATGTGGTTCCAAATAATGTTACCAGAGTAAAAGTATTTAAAAAAAAAACATATATTTCTTTTGGAGAAAAAGCGGTGTTCACTAGGACACGGGGAAAGACGATTGCAAGCAGGAAGTTTCTTGAGAAGCTCTCCCAGCAGAGGGGGTCTGAAGAAAAGACTTCAGCTCACCCATGGAAGCTGGTGGATATGACTTTATATGTTTGTCCATGGGGAGGGGGTTACAATCCAAATATAGCTTGGGGCCAATAAGGGGCTGTAAAAGTGCATTCTTCCTGTGTATGGCTTGGAGGTAGTGAGCTAGGAGGTGGTGTACTCTTCTAATTATGGGAAGGGTTGGTGGCTCCTGGTCCCCCAGAAGGGATGAAGTCTTTATTTGCTCCACTCCCACTGTGATATGGATCTTTTGTTCATACTTTGGGGGCAATGGGCTGCCTCTGTGCACATAGAAATAGCCTTAGGACTTATTAATCATTGAAACTTCATAAAAGGGAAACTCTAACATTCCTACCTCTTTAATTATATATATATATATGAAGGACATAAATAATGGGGATACTGGGCAGAAAAGAAGGATGAGAAGACTAGAGATGTCACTCAGTCTGGCTATTTCCTGTTGTTATGAGTTGGCAAAGTGTTCCCTTCCATTCTGTCCAGTGGGTTCTGATTTCTGGTCCCAAAGAGGTTGATATTCATGTGCATGTAACAAAAACATGCTGTTCATGTATTCTTGAGTTGTTGATTGTATGATTCATTGTGTGAATGAGATGAGAAGCTGTAAGAGAGAAGGACCAAAATGAAGAAGCAGCAATACTATCAGTAGTGGCCTTATAATGGGTAAAAGGATTGATTTTAGGGGTGAAGAGAAGTAAGAAAGAAATAAGGATAACCATGATTGATTTCTGTAGCTGTTGTCTTGGGCCTCTGAATGATTTCTATGTTTTCCTTTAAAATTTTGAGATTTTCTTCTTCATGCCCCATTTTGCTAATATAGAAACAAGTTTCATTTATGATTGCACTAGTGCCTACGGTGACAGTGGGAGGATATCCAATGCTCTTCTATTTTGTATGATAACAGATGCCAGGCTGTTAATGTCAAATTGTTGATTGTTATGGCCTGTATGGATGTTTTCCAGGAGAGCTGTAATGTGAGGGAGATATTTAGAATTGCTCATTCTAATATTGGAATACCAACAAGCCAGAACAGACTGTGGAAGATGGTGTGTCTTATGCCAGATCTTTCTAGGATTGGATTTTCATGGTTTGTAACATCCAAATTCTAGTTCTTCTAAGAAATGCCTCTGTTTGGACAAACCAGTGTGTCAAGACCTCTGTTTGCATGTAACTATGAATCTTGTCATCCAACAAGTCAAGCCAGTGGGTCATCATGGGCCCCAGGGGAATGCTGTGAGAGGAATAGAATAGATGAAACAGGGGGTATTTAGTGGTCAGTGGAAATGTTCTTCATTACCATACGGTGATGGACAAAGGACATGGTAAATATCATCAAAATTTATAAAAGTCTATGATTTAAAATGTAAACCATGGTGTAAACCATAGAAAATGTTTAATAGCTATATTTCACTATTTGAATGTTATAACAATGCTATCATCCACGTATTAAAAGGAATTAATATGGAGAGGAAGAAAGATGGAGAATGTTGGGGATATTATAGTCTTCTCTATTCTGTGAGTGACTTTGATGTGACCTAAAACTCCTTTGAAAACAAAATGAAAAATAGAGAGACACTGTAGAATCAGAGGGTGAAGGTGCCACAGTACAAACTGGACACCAGATATTGCAGTGATGAAAGGCAAAATGTCAAAAATATTTTTTTATATTTTTCATTTTTTTAATATCCCAATCTTTTAATTTTATTATATTTTTAGTTTTTTTTTAAAAATTTACATTTTTTATCTCTTACACTTTAACTTATAATTATTAATTCATTTTCCTATTAATTGAATTCAGTTCTTGTAATGGCCTCATCTTTGAAGAACCTTTGGATCACAGAAGGCTTACAACTTGGGCAGGGAAGGATCATTCATGTGGGGGTCTCAGGGATGGGATATGCATAGGATGAAGTTCACCTGAGCATAAATATAAGGTATACAAAAATATTCAAATGTTGCAAGTGCATTGTCACAGTGGGTGGAGGAACAATAAATGAAAGAATACTGAATTGCCATCCTGAGAGTTCTTCCACATTCTCTAAAGAAGCAGCAACAGTGACTGGTGCAGGAGCAGAGACTGGTGAGGGGGGATGATCCACTGATGTGCCCTTAATATTGATGACTAGCCTTATGAGACTTTGGTTTTGAAATTGAAACTTAGTCTATTGTAATGGGGTGTCTATTGCATCCAGAGAGCCTCCTTGTTCAAATGTGGCCTCTCTCTAAGCCAAACTCAGCATATGAATGTATTGCCTTCCTCCTGGAAAGGGACATGACTCCTGGGATGAGCCTCCCTGGCACTGAGGGATTGCTACCCAGTGCCAACTGGCAATGAGACTGGAAAAAGACCTTGAATAAAAGGGGAGAAATATAAAGACAAATAAGTTTATTTGGCTAAGAGACATCAAAATGATTTCAGGAGGTCATCCAAGAGGTAATGCTTACATACATCTCAGTAGGATCACATAGAATTCCAAAGTGGATATCACCACCAAATAGTGGGGCTCCTGAGAGCTCTAGAGACACCCAGGTCCTGTGTCAGGGCAGATAGCTCTGGAGTTTGGTGCCTTGCAAGTGGGCCCTCTTTTGGAGTTTGTGCTCCTGAGAATGACAGAGTTGTTCTCAACTATGTCTTCCCTGCACATATCTCATCTGTCCCTTTTATTCAAACCTATACTTGGTGATGGAGTTTGTAGGTGTACATCCAGAGACATGAGTCTTTGGGCTGTTCATGTGCCAGCTGGGCACAGAAACCTGTTGGAGCAGCAACTCCTACTCTAGAGCTCATTGAACTCACCCAGGACAACTGGCAGAATGGTGATGATGGACTGCAGACATCCCAGGGAATGGAGATAGTTTGCAGATGTTGGCAGGATAATCCCATCCATCTTTCCCATGGGAAGTAAACCCTCTCTCAATTGGATGTGGAGTGGACATCATCATCCCACACTCCTCAGGATGGGGGAAAGTAATATGGGCTAGAGTGGGCTTACTGGTACTCTACTATAGACATATTGTGATTCAAGCAATGGAAGAAATTACAACATTGATGTGGATTCAGTGGCCACTGGAGGCTCTGGGGTCAGGGAGAGGGAAAAGCAGTTGTAATACAGGAGATTTTTTGGGACTTGAGAATTGTCCTGAGTTACATTGCAATTACAGATATAGGCCAATTTTTATGATGTTATAACATGCAGAACTGTGTGGGAGAGTGTGGTCTCCAATGTTAACTATGGTCCATGCTTAATGGCAAAGCCCCAGGATGTGTTTAACAATCTCACTGAATGTGCCACACTGGTGAAGGAAGTTTTTTTGGGAGGATGTGGGAAGTGTGGGGGTGGGGCATATTGGAATCTCTATAATTTTTGTGTAACACTTATGTAATCTAAGTATTTTTTTTTAATTTTTAAAAATTAAAAAAAAAATACGTTCAAGCCCCAAAACATCCCTCTATTTTCATTCACTCTGTTGTTGAGGCTGAAGTGCAGTTTCAAGAAAAGCAATACCTTGGGGTTTTAGAATGGTGGCATTAGGAATAGTAGATACTATTGTGTAAGTTCCCAACCATATGGTAGGAAGTGTTAGGTATGCAGTAATACCACAAAGAAAATAGAAATTTGTGCCTGCAAGCATTAATGGCTTTGAGGGGCCTGATGGAATAAAATAAGAATGTGCATGAATGGGAATGCTAAATATTTGGGTTCCACCATACACTACATTAACACATAAAGGAGAGTAATGGGGTTTGGAAGGGTCATAACTTAATTTAGTCTGGCAAAGGAGATTTTGGAAAGCAAAAGTGAAGAAATTCTTTGTTTTTTTTTTTTTTGTTTTTTTTTTTTTGTTTGTTTGTTTTTAGGTTTTAACCTGGTTAAATTGTATAATTGTCCGAATTGTGTTGCTATTCTGAATAACTCAGTTTGTCTATAAGAGCTTTTGAAGCACAGTACATTTTCACTATAATTTTTATTGCTTAATTGTGTAGATACTGTTTAATTGATGCCTGAGTCATTCCAAACTAGGTTTGAATTGAGATGTTTGTTTGGCACTTTCAAATCTGCCTGCCAGTGCAGGGTATTAGTGTTAAAGAGTAGAGCATGTTTACAAGATGTAGTGGGTATATGTCCTAAATTACTTGCATAAGGTCAGGTGGATAGGTATTTAAAGCATAAAAATGTCTGTCCACTAAGACTGTGACAGTATCAAGAGAATTTTAATTTTCCCCCTAATGAGAGTTGTTTAATGCCTGATGGAGAATAAGAATGTTCATATTCTAGTAAATTTGGGGGTGGGGCTGTTCTGTAACTCATTGATCTCAGAAGCCAGTATATTGTGGGTGAACATGCAGGAAACTTTCTGTGATTAAAGGAAAAGTGAATAGGGATATAGTTTCAGCATAGGTATGCCCAGGGCATATCCAGCAATCAGAATGGTTAATTGCATTTGCTATGGTTTGGATAGTCTCTGTAAGGGGATAATAATAGGTTTTTGAGGATAAAATATAAGGTTCCATTGTAGAGGAGAGACTTTAGTCAGAAAAGTAAAGGAAAAGGGTTGCAAAGGAGAAGAAGAGGATTTTTTCAGGGTAAAAATCAGAAAAATCTTGTAACCACAGGTCCAGACTGATGTCAAGGTATTGCTCAAGTGAAAGAGTGCAAGGGACAACAAAGTTGGCAAAGTTTGAGGCCAGAATGCTACAAAAAGTGCTGGCTCTGGGCAGTATCATATGTGTTGATATTGCCAGATTTATGTGTACATTATAGACAAGCCACAGGTGAAAAGGGTAAAGAGTTAAGAAGAACCTTAAGTGTCAAAAGGGGTGCTACTGCCTGTGCTTTTAGTGTTGACACCTCTGTACTTCATGAGCTTAAATCATAGGTTCCCCAGAGGTTCACAGGTGTACTTACTTTGAGCCTCAGGGTCTTGTAGTTTGTTGTCTGCAGAAGGTGGTGGAGCCAAATTCAATCTGGAAAAGTGTATCAATGATGGGAAATTCAAGTTTTGCTCTGATGGGGGTCAGAAGGAAAAGAAAAGAGAACCCACTCACTTTGGGGTTAAAGGTTTGGAGGGTAAGGCCTTTAGGTATGCCCAGTCACATGGATGAATAAGCAATGAGGGTGCAGAATGTTCCAGCACAGGAAGAGTGGAGTCAGATAGCTGATGCAGGAATGAATTCATTTGTGTTAGGCTGACTATATTCCTGTCAAAATCTGATGACTGGGAGCATATATTGGTAAGAGTAAAAGGCATCCATACATGATTTCAAAGGGGCTAAACAAGTGTGGTTTTTGAGGAAGGGTTTGAACTCTCATGAAAGCTAAGGGCAGAAGTTCAGTCCATGGTGTCTGTACCTGCATTGTTAATTTTGTTAAGTTTTGTTTTAGGATGCACTGCATTAGCTAAACTTTTCTGGAGTACTGGGGTCTGTAAGGAATATGTAACTTCCATGTAATTCCTAAGGCACTAGAAACCCCTTTTGTGATCTGTGAGGTGAAGGCTGTCTCGTTTTCTGACTGCAGAGAAGAAGGAAGTCCAAATATGGGAGTTATTTCTGTTAACAGGATGTTAATTACAACATCAGCCCACTTGGAGATGATTGGAAATATTTCAACCTATCTGGAAAAGGCGTCTACAAAGACCAAGAGGTATTTTACCTTCCTTACATGTGGCATGTGGGTAAAGTCTAATTGCCAGTCTCATCCTGGCTTAGAGCCTTTAAATTCGTGGGCTGTGAAAAGGAGAGGTATAGAGCTTCCATGGATATTAGTTTTTTGACAAATAGAGCAGTCTTTTGTAATTTCTTTTAAATGTTTTCAGACTCTAGGGCCGTGTACAGAGTTAGGTAATAGTGGTGAAAGTGGTTTGTGTCCTACATGGTAATGGTTATGCAGGTAGGTGAGAATGTTGTGTGTTTTTAATTCAGGTAAAAGAGTTTTTCCATTTTTCATGAACCACCCCTCAATTTGTTCTGCCCCCATAAGGGAATTTTAAGGTTTCTTCATGTGCATAAGAGGGTGCAGGATACAGAAGTGCTAGAAGAATGGGTGTGACAGTAAAGTGAACCTAAGTAGGGTTGGGTAGCCTGCACTTTGGCATCAGTGTCAGCTTGGTTATTACCAACAGATATAGGGGAATTTGATTTTTGGGACTCTTTGCAGTTAATCATAGCAGCTTGAGTTGGAAGTAATGCTGCTTTGAGTAAATGTAGGATGAGATCTTTGTTGATAATGGAGGATCCACTAGAAGTTAGGAACCCTCTCTCCAGCCAAATGGAGGCATTGTGAGTGTAGGATGTGATATGCATATTTGGAGTCTGTAGATGTTTAGGGCTTTCCCCTTGGTCTAACTAGTGCTTTGGTGAGAGCTATGATCTCAGCTTGTTTTGAAGTCCTACCATGAGCAAGGGGACCTGACTCAACAGTTTCAGTTAAGGTAACAATAGTGTATCCAGCCTGAGTGTTGGTGTTAAGTTTTGTAGAATGGCCATCAATAAACCATGTATAAGTAGGATTAAGAAGAGTGGGGGCTTAAATATTAGAAAAGGGTTTGGCAAGCAGATTAAGCACTTCACTATAACCATGTATGTAATTAGTGTCAGGCGTTTCTGCATGTGGGTTCGGTTTGGTGGGAAGGAGGGTGTCAAGATTGAGAGGGGGACAATGGTGTAGGAAGACTCTTGGGTTCTGTAGAAGGGTTGCACGGAGGGTTTGGAAGTGGGTAGAGGAGATGGATGCAATAGCTTTGTGAATTAAGAGAGGAGATAAGGAATGTGAGGAAAAAACATTGAGATGATTTGTTAAAAATGGTTTAAAGCTTTCTTACACCAGAAAGGAAGTACTGGCTAGGGTTTTAAGGCAAGTAGGTGAATCAAAGGTTACAGAATCTAATTGTGTGGAGAAGTAGGCAATGACTCAATTTTCAGAGCCATAGGGTTGTGTTAAGATTCCTAGTGCCTATCCATGTTGGGTATTGATGTAGAGGGAAAAATGCTTAATGGGGTTAGGAAAACTAGAGTGGGTACAATCATTAAGATTCTTTAAGTTTACAGAAGGTGGACTTGAGCAATAGAGGGTGATTGCTTCACACAGGTCACCAGAAGTGGCTTGGTAGAGGGGTTTAGATATATGTCCAAAATTCGGAACCCAGAGATTGAAAAAATTGACTAGCCCTAATAAAGAAAGGAGATCTGCCTTGGTATGTGGCAGGGGACAGTCCCTGATGAGTCAGATTCAATCTGCAGTTGGATGCTTATGTGAGGAAGAGATGAAGACCTAGATAGCTACTTTGGTTTTGAAAAATTGTCCTTTGCTTGGGGAGATGTGATATCCTTTATCCCCAAGAAAGTTAAGTAGATTGACAGTTTGAGTTATAGAGGTTTGCAAGGAGGGGCTACAGAGGAGTAAGTCACTGTCATATTGAAGGAGGATACCGGAGGTAAGCTAAAGGTCAGAGAGATCTTAGTGTACAGCTTGCCCAAAAATGTGAGGACAATCTCTAAATTCCTTGGGAAGGACCATTCACGTTAACTCTTAGGGTTTTAGGGGGTACTCAGAGTCTGCTAACGTGAAAGCAAAATTATCTTGGGAAATTTTGTCTAGGAGGATAGTGAAAAAGGCGTCTTTGAGGTCAATTACAGTATAATGTGTAGTTGTAGGAGGTATATGCGACAAAAGGCTGTACAGGTTAGAAACTAGGGGAGCGATAGGCTGTGTGGCTTCATTAATAGTTCTAAGATTTTGTACCATGTGATAGCTCCCATTTGGCTTTTTTAATGCGAGGATGGAGGTATTAAAGGGTGAGTTGGTTGGATGCAAAAGACCAGCAGCACAGAGTTTGTCCATAGTGGGTTTAAGACCTTGTTGAGCACTGATGGGCAAGGGATACTGAGGAATATTTGTGAAAAGGAAGTGGTTTTTAAGACTATCTTAACAGAGAGTGGTATGTTGCAATTGTAGGAGAATTAGTATCCCAGACCTGGGGACTTACTTCTCCCTGCAGTACAGGAGGAATGTCAGTAGAGATTGGGGAGGGGGTGGGTGTGGTAGACAGGAGGAGAAGGAAGTTGGATTGGGAATATGGGAGTGTAAAGTAAATGGAGGGGTGGAATTTAGACAGTATATCATGACCTAGGTGTGGGGAGGGAGAGTTAGGGATTATGGGGAATTGGTGGGAGAATGAGTGATTTTCTGTTAAGCATGATTGGCTTGGTAATTAAAGGAGAAGCAGGGATGCCATCAATACACACAATAGAGATCAAGAAAGTAGATAAAGGTCCTGAATGTTCTAGGAAGACTGAATATGTGGTCCCGGTGTCAGTTAAAAAGGAAATCAGCTACCTCCAACCTTAATGATAACCCTTACTGATGGTGATGTGGGGCTGTCTTGAATAAGGGACCCATCAGTCATCCTGTGTTAATCAGAGGAGATTTGGAAAAGAAGATCCCAACTCTGGGTCTTTAGGGTGTACTGGAGGAAATTTCCTGGAAACAGGATTTTCATGACAGTCCGACTTCCAATGATCTTTGTGTGACACACTGGGCAAGGCCCCGGTGGGATCAGAGCAGGAGCGTGCCCAATGCCCATCCTTTCCACACTTGAAACAGGGTCCCAGGGGTGAACAGAGGGAAGGGGAATAATTAGGTTTCTGAAAATCAGACCTGAGGGCAGCCGCTAGGAGGGAGGCATTAGCCTGATACCATTTGGTTTTTCTAATTTAGCTTCCTCTTCTCTATTGTTAAAGACCTTGAAGGCTGCTTTAATTAGGTCTTTCTGAGGGATTTGGGGGCCATCTTCTAATTTTTGTAATTTCTTCCTGATATCTTGATAGGATTGTGTTATAAAATCGGTATGTAGGTATAGTTGACCAGGCTCTGATTCAGGGTCTAAGTTATTGTATTTGAGGAGAGACTTGGTTAGTATTTTTATGAAAGCAATCAGGTTTTCGTCATGTTTCTGTGAAATTTCTTTAATCCTATCATAATTAACTTCCTTGAGGGCATCCTTTTTCATGCCTTCTAAGATGCAGGTTAAAAAGTGGGCCATGTGGGGAAGGTCAAGGGAAACTGGCTGAAAATTTGAGGCTTAATTAGTGGTGGGAACTGTGGTGGGGCCTGCTGAGTGTCTGTTAGGGTCTTGAGTATGCATGGAATCTGTGAAAGCAGTAGCTACAGTCCGAATGTGTTTTTTTTTCTTCTGCAGTAGTTGAGGAAGTAATGATAACATATGTGTCCTGATACGTAAGGTCATAGGAGTGTATGAGATGTTGGAATTCCTTAATGTATGTAGTGGGATTTTCAAAGAAAGATCCTAATCTGCCTTCTATTTGACTCGAATCTTAAAGTGAGAAAGAAACATGTACCTTAGATATTCTTTGTCTCCTACCACTTCTTGGAGTGGTAAGAGGGGTTTGGAGTCTGTGTAGATCTAAGAGGTGGAGAAGGGCTAGCTTTTGTATTGAGAGAGGTGGAGGATAGTGTCAGGGGAAGGGGAGGGTGTAGTCCTCTTGAAAGAGTATGAGGGGGAGAGGAGTGGTGAGCAGAGTGTGGCATGGCTCAAGATGGGAGGTCAGAAGGTGGTGATGAGGAGGAGGCAGTGAAAGTGGGGATGGAGGGTGAGGATGGAGATGAGGGTAAAGGTAAATAGGGAGGAGGTGAGGAAGGAGCCTGGTCTGCTGGATCAAAGTCAAGATATTTGGAGGTTGTAGGGGGTTTGAGAGAGGAGGAGAAGAAAAGTTTCTAAGAGGGTATTTGGTATAAAATAGAATTTGATAAGAGGAACAGGATTGGCAAAAGGAGGTCTGATTATGAAGGGGAAAAATGCCTGGTCATAAGGAATTTCTGACCATTTGCCATTGCATTGAATGAAATTCTCTAAGTCTTAGAGAATTTGGAAATTGAAGGTATCCTTTGGTGGCCATTGATTTTCTTTGTCCAATTTGTATTGTGGCCACACAGAGATCAAATAGATAATGTTTTTAGGGGTCTAATGTCTCCTTTTGGGTATGGTATTTTAATGTTGTGAAGGAGACAGCCTAGAGGTGTGTTTTTTTGTGGGAGGTGAAATTGAATTCCTCATTTTAGGTGGCATAGGTGAGACTAAGGATTCTTAAAACAGAGGAGGTTCTCTGTGAGGAAGGCATACCCAAATCAGTCAGAAATCTCCAAGGAAACAGGAAACCACACTTGGAGCTGGATGCCTATGGAGCCAAAGGGTCCCTTCCCATGAGGACATGGGCCTCCTACCCATTGTGGCCACCAGGGTCAGTGAGGATCACTGACTGAGAACTAGGATTTTTGGGTTTTGGTGGGTTGTCCTGGAGAGAGAGCAGGTCCTCTGACAGAGAAATCCTTCACTTACCAGCTATGATTCAGTGTCCAGTGTTGGATGGACTCTTTTGGTGGCAGCAGCAGGGCAAGTCAGTCTCAGTGACCCCAGACCTGGGATTTTGGGCATCAAATGTTGGAGGAAAAGGCAGCACTCACTGGGGTGCAGAGACTAATGAATGCAGGCAGGAAGTTTATTGAGAAGTTCTCCCAGTGGAGGGGGTCTGAAGAATAGACTTCAGCCCACCAGTGGAAGGTGGTGGATATAACTTTATACAGTACATCAATAGGCAGGGAAACTTTTGTCCATGGGGAGGGGTTTAGAGACCAAGTACAGCCTGGGGCCAATAAGGGGCTCTAAAAGTGAATTTTTCCTGTGCATGACTTGGGGGTAGTGGGCTAGGAGATTCAGTATTCTTGTAATGTGGGAGGGATTGGTGGTGCCTGGGCCACCTTATCTCCTCTACTCCCACTGTGATATGGATCTTTTGTTCATTCTTGGGCAAGATGGGCTGCCTCTGTGCATGTAGGCACAGCCTTATGATGTAGTAATCATTGCAAACCTCATAAGGGGGAACTGCTAATAAATTCTGAAATACAAGTGAACTAATGTAAACTGTGGTCTATAGTTAGCAGTGTAATTATGGTAATATTGTCTCATCAATTGTAGCAATAGGTGACACACAAATGCCAAGTGTTAATAATAAGAACTGTATAGGGTGGGGTGGAGTTATGGGGACTGTACTTTCTGCATGATTTTTCTGTATACCTACAACTTCTCTAATGAAAAAATAAAAATAATTTGATAGTGCAACACGTGCGATTTTACTTACTAGCAAAATCTTATCTTTAGACTTGTAGGTATTCATCTCCAGCACTCCAAAAATGTCCATTCACTTTGTATCTCCAAGCTTGTTTTAAAGGCCAACAGTTTATCATATAGGCTATTCATGTCTTAAATGTCCATCATTTTTAAACAACCTAAAGCACATTGAACATAATCATAACTTAAACTATTATTTCTACACAAAATTATTTTAAAGCACAGAGGTGATTTGAACTTCTTGAAATTGAAGTTGGATTCCAAATATGTTACAATTTTAGTAAAGAAATTCATAAAGTCCTGTCTATATAGCCTGATGTTTTCTGGTGGCTTTTTTCAGAGTACTGAATCAGTCCTATTTTCAAATTTTTTTATATAAGTTTTTGTTGCAAACTTCACAAAACATTAAACAACACATCCTTTTGACCTCTACAAACAGTTTTAGAGAAATAGCATACCAATTTCTGTTTTACTGTAACCCTTTTCTCCATTTTCATCCTCAATGAATTTCCAAGTAAAGGATATTCTTCTTGTCCCACATCTTGTAAATATGATTTTACATCAGGCAAACATTTTAACATCTAGAACCAACAAAAATGATAGCCATCTTGTAGACACATAACAAAGGAGATTATCTCCTTCCATTTCTATAAAAATCAAAAATTTCATCAAACACTTCTGCAGGTTTTAAGGAAACTGAAATGTACTCAAAATTCTCATTATGAAAGCCTCCCTGTTACTGGTAAGCAAATCACATTCTTTTTTAGCAGTGCTATGTACAGGACATATAGCAGGTAAGAGAATTTCATTTTCTTTAGTAAGAAGTTTGTACAGAGTGAACTATACCAAATTTTGCATTTTCAGTGTCTGCCAAACATGCACATAGATAAGGAAAGCCTAATTTGTATTTGGATCAGATATCAACATCTTTTTTGTTTTATGGTTATTGAGGTTTCATTAAAATCTTCACAGAAATCAAGGCCAATATTTTGAAACTCCATTTTCCAAATGAAAATCCTTAAGAACTAAGGTGAACATTTTTTTTTCATGTTTCAAGTCATAACTGGATATGCTGCAGAAAACATCGTCATTGATAAGAACTGACAGAATCAGCTCTTCACATAAGGGGCCAAGACATGTTACCAAATTTACCCTTTTGTTTGCCCACACGGCATTTTAGTTTCAACATCTCGGTCAAGAAATGTTACTTTATACAATTTCATAGAGCACTAGGAGATCATTAGGTTAATGGTTTTAGTTTGAGTCTTATACCCAAGCTAATTCAGCAGCCAGTATTTTCAGTTGAGCATCCGTGTCTTGGGGGGAGACAAAAAAACAAACAAGCAAAACAAAACAAAAAAACACAACCTTTTGATTAATTTAAAAATTCTTGTCCTGTCTCATCCTGGACTTGTGAGATTCATTCTACACATGTGCTTTGATCCGCTCCTCTACTACACCCAATCCAAAATTCTTCCCAGCCTATCATGCAGGATCTCCTGTTTTGCTTAATTCCCTAATCCTGTTGTATGTGTCCTTCCATCTGTCATTAGAATAACAGTCATTTAGTCTTCTTTTTTGGTGATGATTGGGGCATGCTGGCATTAGTATAGTAAATGTTCTCATTTTCATTATCTAAACTCTTGGAAAGAATTGTCACAATATTCATGGGGTTAAAAATTAAACTAGCACTATCTCAATACAAAGCACAACAGTTCTTTCACAGGCAAAGTCAAAGATGGACTCCAAATACTCACAATTACAAGGCACTTGTTGCATCACTCTGATTGGTCAAACAATGGATGATGTATGACTGCAAACTGCAAATCATGGTTGACTACATCAGTGCTTGGGAGTAAGCAGTGGCAGGGATTCTGGAAGTTAGATTATCAAAGTCATATCCATTTGACACTAAAAATATTGTTTCTTTCAGCCTTTATTTTTGGAGCCCAATGTATGTGTGGTATATTGAATGATGTAACCCAATTTAGATATGTTCTCAATCTACATTCCTGTGAATATGAACCCATTATACACTTGATCTTAGCCTAAAGGCTGAGAGTTAATGAACCCATTATAAATAGGATCTCTTGAAGATATTATTTTTTAATGCCCCCTTTTAAATTGTGCAGACTTGGGTCTATTAGAAAAAGAAGCTGACCATTTACTCAGCATTTCCTTTCAATCATCATTCTTTTAACTACATTGACAAAATGGAAGTTTTTAAATGACTATTTTGCAAAGGCTTCATGAAATTATTCAACAAGAGTTATTCCTCTTCTCAGTCTCTGTTGGGTAGGTAGAGGTCAGGGGTGAGGCAGTGTGAAGAGGTAGGGAGCTACTACAAATTGTGTAGTACAAATCTTGTATAAGATTTGTGTAGTACAAATCTTGTATAATTCTGATTTTAGAGTTGGTTCATTTATCTTTTTCACAAATCATTTCTATTGATACATATTAATAAACAAAATTCATGCAAAGTATGTAATCAATGGTATTTGCTATATTCACATAACTCTCATTCACTTCAATAATTATTAGAGCATTTTATTTAATTCAGTAATAATAATAATAATAAACTAAAATGGACAAACAAACAAGAAAATTCCTCACCTCTAAATCTCTCTCTATGCTTCCCCCAGTGTACATAGTTGCTGTTTCTGGCTATTCTATCCAAAATGTATTATCAATGGCTTTTGGTACAATTACAATGTTCTATATTCATCACCTCAAAAATCTTAGAACAATTTCCTTATTCCAAAAAGAAAGACTTCACACCCCATAGCATGCCTTCCTCAAACCTACATAATCACTAAAATTGTTTCATCTTTATAAATTGATTTATATTTATATTTCATATAAATGGAATCATATGATATGGAGTATTCTGTGTCTGGTCTCCTTCACATAGAACAATTTGCCTGATATTAGCATTTTGTATTATTAACTTATATTTGTTCACTTCAAAGAAAACAATCTTATATGCAATTCTACCCATATTCATATTTCATATATTTATATTTCACATAATGTATTTAGTTCATAATAGGGCAATCATATGGTATTTATCCCTTTGTTTCTGGCTTGCTTCACTCAACATAATATCCTCCAGAATCATCTATGTTGTCATATGTTTCACAACTTCATTTCTTCTTACAAGTGAATAATATTCTATTATGTGTGTACTTCACAATTTGTTTATCCATTCATTAGTTGATGGAAACTTGGGTTGTTTCCAACTTTTGGCAATCATGAATTATAATGCTATGAACATCAATATGCAGATGTCTATTATTGTCACTGCTCTCAGTTCTTCTGGGTATATACCCAGCAATGGCATTGCAGAGTCCATGGCAAGTCTATATTCAACTTCTTTAGGAACTGCTAAACAATCCTCCACAGTGGCTGTATCATTCTACATTCCCACCAACAGTGAATAAGCATTCCTATCTCTTCACAACCTCTCCAACATTTACAGTTTCCTGACTTTTTAATAGCATCCAGTCCAAAAGGTATGAAATGATATCTTACTGTAGTTTTGTTTTTCATTTAAAAATTATCACTAGTCAGGTTGAACATTTTTTCATGTGTTCCTTTGCCATTTGTATTTCTTTTTTGGACAGTTGTCTTTTCAAGTCTTTTGTCCATTTTTTAATCAGATACTTTATTTTTTTATTGTTGAGTTGTATGATCTTATAGATAATCGATATTAAAGCCTTATCAGATATGTGATTGCCAAATATTTTCTCTTATTGAATTGGCTGCCTTTTCCCCTTTTGAAAGTCCTTTGAGGTGCAAAACTGATGAATTTTGAGGAGGTCCAATTTATCTGTTTTTTCTTTTGTTTCTCATGCATTGGGCATAAGGTTTAAGAAACTACCACCTATCACAAGATCTTGAAGGTGTTTTCCTACATTTTCTTCCAGGAGTTTTATGGTTGCTCTTTTTATATTTAAATCCTTGATCCATTTTGAGCTCATCTTTGTATAAGGTATAAGATAGGGATCTTCTTTCTTTCTTTTGGATATGGCTATCCAGTTTTCCCAGCACCATTTGTTGAATAGACTGTTCTGACCCAGCAGGGTGAGATTAACAGCCTTTTCAAAAATTGCTTGACTGTGGATGTGTGGATCAATTTCTGAGTTTTCCGTTAGGTTCCATTGGCCAACATGTCTGCCCTTATGCCAGTACCAGGCTGTTTTTACCACTGTAGCTAAGTAATATGATTTAAAGTAAGGAAGAGAGAGTCCTCCAACTTCATTTTTCTTTTTAAAGACATTTTTGGCTATATGTGGCCCCTTACCCTTCCAAATAAATTTGATTATTGGTTTTTCCATTTCTGATACAAAGGCTGTTGGGATTTTTATTGGGATTGCTTTGAATCTGTAAATCACTTTGGGTAGAATTGACATCTTAATGATATTTAGTTTTTCAATCCATGAACACGAAATGTCCTTCCATTTATTTAAGTCTTCTTCAGTTTTTTTTTTTTTTTTTTTATTTATTTTATTATGGGTAAAAATCAAAATTCTCACAATACATACAAACATTTGTAAAATGCTATATAAATATATATGCATATATGTGTATTTGCTTACAAAAATGTTATTTTTTATATATATATATACATATATTTTAAGAGGTGCTTAGATTACCTAAAATATTATACGGAACCCACTCGGATTCCCATGTTGCCCACCTCCCACACCTCCCACCACATCCAACACAAACATCTCCCATAGTGTGGCCCACCAACCTCAATGAACTTACACCTCCTGGAGCCTTGCCACCAACCATAGACCACAGTTCACACTGTAGACCACACTCTCTCCCACTCAGTTCTGAGTGGTGTGTGCTGATTTAAAATGGCCTACATCCATTGCCACAACAGTACTCAGGACAACCTCCAACTCCCAAAGAAGCCCCTGTATTTCAACTGCTCATCCCCTCCCTACCCAAAAAACTGTCAAGTGGCCACTGGCTCCACCTCATTGTTATAATTTCTTGCATTGCAAGAATCACCATATGTGAGCAAGAGAATACCATCAAGTCCACTCTAGTCCATAGTTCTTCCCCCAATCCAGAGGCGACTGGGATGGTGATGTCCACTCCAACTCCAAGTGAGAGAGGGCTTATATCCCATGGATATGGTGGGTGGGATGATCCTGCCTGCAGATGCAGGCCCTCTCCATTCCCTGGGATGGCCATTTCCCATTGTTGTCTCCTCACCAGGTGACTTGGATGAGTCCATTGAGCTGTAGGGTAGGAGTTGCAGCTCCACCTAGATTTCATGCACACCTGGCACATAGGTAGGTGGGAGGCTCCAGTCTCTGGAAGTATACCTAAGAAACTCCAGCATCACATGTAGGTTTGAATAGAAGGGACTGGTGAACCATGTGCAGGGAGGACTTATTTGAATCTAATTCTGTCACTCTCAGGAGCACAGATTCCAAAATAGAACCCACTGATAAGGCATCAGTCTCTGGGGCTATCCCCCCTTATATAAGACCAGGGTGTCTCCGGAGCTCTCAGGAACCCCACTGAGTGGGGTGATAGGCACTTAGATGTTCTATGAGCTCCTACTGAGGTGTGCGTAAGAGTTACCTCTGGGATGACCTCTCGACTCTCTTTGAAGTCTCTTAGCCACTTGAACTCATTTGTCTTTACCGTTTCCCCCTTTTATTCAAGGTCTTTTTCCAGTTGTGTTGCCAGTTGGCACTTGGGAAAAGTTTTCAATTAGCAATAATCGTGCCTCGGATAAACCTCATTGGCTACGATACTGCCACTGCAAAAAGCTGCCAGTTGGCACTTGGTATTAATCCCTCGTTGCCAGGGAGGCTCATCCCTGGGAGTCATGTCCCACGTTGGGGGGAAGGTAATGCAATCATATGCTGAGTTTGGCTTAGAGAGAGGCCACATTTGAGCAACAAGGAGGCTCTCAGGTGGCAACCCTTAGGCACCCCACAACTGCAGGCTAAGTCTCATTTACAAGAGCAAAAACTCACAAGGGTAGTCATCAATTAAAAAAAAAAAATAACATCAGTGGGTCATCCTATTTGGAAAGGCACTGTGCCTACACTCAGAGGACTATTGCTGCTCCCTTGGAGATTGTGGCAGAGCTCTCCAGGCGAGGAATTCAGATTCCCTCATTTATTGTGTGATTATCCACCCATCGTGACCCTGCCCCATCCCCCAATCCTTTGAATGATTTTGTATATCTTTCATGCATATTCGGTTGAACCAATCCCCACAAACCCCCCCCCAGACACCCTCCCCCCAATGATCCCCCGCAGTACCCATTGTAACTCTTCTGTGATCCAAATCCTCCATGAACATTTAGTCCATAAAATAATCAAATACACTTACTAGGAAAAAGAAACAAGTGTGATAAGCTTACATGCAAGAGACAAACATAAGGAAACTCAGGGGTAAAAAAAAAAAAAAAAAAAGAGAGAGAGAAGGGAAAAAAAAAAACAAATAATCAAACAAAGAACAAAACACAATAAAATATAATTAGTGGATTGGGACATTCAAAAAATGGGCAAAAAAGCAAAGGAAATGCCTTTAAAATATATATATATATATATTCATTTTTTTCCTTTCTCTCTTTTTTTTTCCCCTTTTTCATTCCCTTTATCACTGTGTTATCAGATGTCTGGTGTGCCATGACACCTTCCTCCTTTCAATCCCCATTGTCTCCCAATTTTTCATTTAATTTTCAAAGAAGTTTTAGGTCACAGCAAAGTCACACACGGAGTGCCGGAGACTCCCAGATACCAAACCACCCCTGCTTCCCCACCCCTTATTAATTCCCCCTCCTTTTTTTTTTTTTGGTTGTTAGCATTGTTATAACTGTTATGCAGACAGCAAAATATAGCAACTAAACATTGTCAGTGATTTACAGTATAGTTTACAATTTAGATGATACAGTTAAATAATTTTGATGATATTTACCATGTCCTGTGTCCATTACTGAAAGGTAATGAAAAGCCTTCCCCATGACCACCAAACATCCCATTAGATCTTGACTGTTCCCTTCTCCCCAGCCCCCCAGGGCCCATGATACCCCCCTCCTCTAACCCATGGAATGTCAAGATTCACAGTAGCATGCTCTGGGGATTTGAACCAGCACTTCCTAAACCATCCACCCCCCAGTGTTGTACCACCAAACCCAGGAACACCACCGCTCATCTGCCCCATCCCCCAACATGCAACCACACTCTATCCCTTTACCATAGATTATGTCCATATGGGAGATGGCTCAAAGCCTGCTCTTCTCTTACTCTCCTTTGTTAACCTATCTTTCAGACAATGGTTCTCAGAGACTGCTCACTTTCCTCAGTTCAGATCAGTGAGGTCATATACTGTTCATCCTTCAGTGCCTGGCTTGCTTCACTCAACATAAGGTCTTCAAGATTCATCCACGTTATTCCATGTGTTAGCACTTTGTTCCTTCTTACCGCTGAGTAATATTCCATTGTATGTATGTGCCACATTTTGCTTATCCATTCGTCTGTTGATGGGCACCGGGGCTGATTCCAACTTTTGGCAATGGTGAACAATGCCGCTATAAACATTGGTGTGCATATATCTGTTTGTATTTTTGTTTTCAGTTCTTCTGGGTATATACCCAGTAGTGGAATTGCTGGATCATACGGAAGATCTATTGCAAGTTTTCTGAGGAACCGCCAAACTGTCCTCCACAGTGGCTGGACCATACCGCAGTCCCACCAGCAGTGGATGAGGGTTCCTATTCCTCCACATCCTCTCCAACATTTAGTGTCTCCTGCTTTTTTAATAGCTGCCATTCTGATGGGTGTAAGATGGTATCTCATTGTAGTTTTGATTTGCATTTCCCTGATAGCAAGTGATATTGAGCGTTTTTTCATGTGCTTTTTAGCCATTTGTATTTCTTCCTTGGAGAAGTGTCTTTTCAGGTCACTTGCCCATTTTTTATATGGGTTGTTTGTCCTTTTATTTTCGAGATGAAGGATTTCTTTATATATGCAGGATATTAGGCTCCTATCAGATACATGGTTGCCGAATATTTTTTCCCATTGGGTAGGTTGCCTTTTTATTTTCTTAATAACATCCTTAGAGGTGCAGAAGTTTTTAATTTTGAGGAGATCCCATTTATCAATTTTTTCTCTTGCTGCTCGTGCTTTGGCTGTGAAGTTCATGAAACCATTTCCTATTACAAGGTCCTGTAGATGCTTCCCTACATTATCTTCCAAGGTTTTTATGGTTTTGGCTCTTATATTTAGATCTTTGATCCATCTTGAGTTGATTTTTGTATAAGGTGTGAGATGGTATTCTTCTCTCATTCTTTTGGATATGGATATCCAGTTCTCCAAGCACCACTTGTTAAAGAGGCCACTCTCTCCCAGCTGAGTGGGTTTCGTGGCCTTGTCAAATATCAGATGACTGTATATGCGAGGATCTATATCAGAACTCTCAATCCGGTTCCATTGGTCAGTAGGTCTATCCTTGTGCCAATACCATGCAGTTTTGATCACTGTAGCTTTGTAGTATGTTTTAAAGTCAGGTAATGTGATACCTCCAACTTCATTTTTCTTTTTCAATATATCTTTGGCAATTCGGGGCCTCTTACCTCTCCAAATATATTTTGTGGTTAGTTTTTCCAGTTCCTTAAAAAATATAGTGTTGACTTTTATTGGGATTGCATTAAATCTGTAGATTAGTTTGGGTAGGATAGACATCTTGATGATGTTTAATCTTCCCATCCATGAACAGGGAATATTTTTCCATTTATTTAAGTCTTCTTTGATTTCCTTTAACAATGTTGTGTAATTTTCTGTATATAAGTCCTTTACATCTTTAGTTAAATGTATTCCTAGGTATTTGATTCTTTTGTTTACTATTGTAAATGGTATTTTTTTCCTGATTTCCTCCTCAGTTTGCTGGTTATTGGTGTATAGAAATGCTACTGATTTTTGAGCATTGATCTTATAGCCTGCAACATTACTGAACTCCTTTATAAGTTCTAGAAGCCTTGTTGTCGATTTCTCAGGGCTTTCTATGTATAGGATCATATCATCTGCAAATAATGAAATTTTTACTTCTTCTTTTCCAATCTGGATGCCTTTTATGTCCTTTTCTTGTCTCAGTGCTCGTGCAAGTACTTCTAAGACAATGTTAAATAGGAGCGGTGATAGTGGGCATCCTTGTCTTGTTCCCGATCTCAGAGGGAAGGCTTTTAGGATTTCACCGTTGAAAATGATGTTAGCTTTGGGTTTTTCATATATACCCTTTATCATTTTCAGAATGTTTCCATCTATTCCTATCTTTTGTAGTGTTTTTATGAGGAAAGAGTGCTGTATTTTGTCGAATGCTTTTTCAGCATCTATAGAGATGATCATGTGATTTTTTTCTTTCAGTTTGTTTATGTGGTGTATTACATTGATTGATTTTCTTATATTGAACCATCCTTGCATACCTGGGATGAAACCCACTTGGTCATGATGTATAATCCTTTTGATATGTTGTTGAATGCGATTAGCAAGTATTTTGTTAAGGATTTTAGCATCTAGGTTCATTAGAGAAATTGGTCTGTTATTTTCCTATCTTGTGGTGTCTTTATTTGGTTTTGGTATTAGGGTAATGTTGGCATCATAGAATGAGTTAGGTAGTATTCCTTCTACTTCTATTTTTTGGAAGAGCTTAAGTAGAATTGGTGTTAGCTCTTTCCGGAATGTTTGGTAGAATTCAGCTGTGAAGCCATCTGGTCCTGGACTCTTCTTAGTTGGGAGGTTTTTAATGACTGAGTCTATCTCTTTACTTGTAATTGGGCTGTTGAGTTCATCTATTTCTTCTTTCATCAATGTTGGCTGTTTGTGGGTTTCTAGAAACTTGTCCATTTCCTCTAAATTGTCATTCTTGTTGGCATATAATTTTTCAAAGTATCCTCTTATGATACTCTTTATTTCTGTGGGGTCAGTAGTGATATCACCTTGCTCATTCCTTATTTTATGTATTTGCATCTGTTCTCTCTTTTTCTTTGTTAGTCCTGCTAAGGGTTTGTCAATTTTGTTGATATTCTCGAAGAACCAGCTTTTGGTTTTGTTTATTGTTTCCAGTGCTTTCTTATTCTCTATTTCATTTAGTTCTGCTCTAATCTTGGTTATTTCCTGTTTTCTACTTCCTTTAGGTTTAGTTTGTTGTTGTTTTTCCAATTCCTCCAAGTGTGTAGTTAGGTCTTCAATTTTAGCTCTTTCTTCTTTTTTAATATATGAATTTATGGCTATGAACTTCCCTCTCAGGACTGCTTTCGCTGCATCCCATAGGTTTTGATATGTTGTGTTGTTGTTTTCATTGGTTTCAAGGTAGTTACTGATTTCTTTTGAAATTTCCTCTTTGACCCACTGTTTGTCTAAGAGTGTGTTGTTTAACTTCCATATCCTTGTGCCTAACCTGTTTCTCTGGCCCTTATTGATTTCCAACTTCATTCCGTTGTGGTCAGAGAAATTACTTTGTATAATCTCAATCTTTCTGAATTCATTGAGTGTTGTTTTGGGGCCTAGCATGTGGTCTATTTTGGAGTATGTTCCATGTGCACTGGAGAAGAATGTAAATCCCGCTGTATTTGGGTGAAGTGTTCTGTATATGTCTATTAAGTCCAAATCTTCTAATGTATTGTTGAGTGCCTTCGTTTCTTTATTGATTCTCTGCCTAGATGTTCTGTCTAATGATGATAGTGGTGTGTTGAAGTCCCCTGCTATAATTGTAGAGGAATTTATTTCTCCTCTTAGTTTTTCCAGAGTTTGCCGCACGTATTTTGAGGCACCTCGATTAGGTGCATAAATGTTGATGATTGTTCTCTCTTCTTGAGAGATTACTCCTTTTACTAATATGTAGTGTCCATCTTTGTCTCTTACAATAGTTTTGCATTTAAAGTCTATTTTGTCTGATATTAGAATAGCTACTCCTGCCCTTTTTTGGCTATTGTTAGCTTGTAAAATGGTTTTCCAGCCATTCACTTTCAGCCTCCTTGAATCCCTGGGCTGAAGGTGGGTTTCTTGTAGACAGCATATAGATGGATCATATTTTCTTATCCATTCTGCCAATCTGTGTCTTTTGATTGGTGAATTTAATCCATTAACATTCAGTGTTATTACTCGTAATGAATTTCTTACTTCAGTCATTTTTTTCTTTGGGTTAATGTATGTCATATGTTGTTTTGTTTCTCTTTTTGAGTTTTCAGTTGTTTTTAAACTCTCCTCCAACTCTCTCTCTTTTGTTTTTTTCCTTTCAATTTGTAGAGATTCCTTTAGTATTTCTTGAAGTACTGGTTTCTTCTTGACATACTCTCTTAATTGCTGTTTATCTGTGAATATTTTGAACTCTCCATCATTTTTAAATGCCAATTTTGCTGGGTAGAGAATTCGTGGCTGGAAGTTTTTTTCTTTTAGTGTTTTGACTATGTCATACCACTGTCTTTTTGCCTCCATGGTTTCAGCTGAGAAATCAGCACTTAATCTTATTGTGCTTCCCTTGTATGTGATGGTTCTCTTTTCTTTTGCTGCCTTGAGTATTTTCTCTTTGTCTTGAGCATTGGACAGTTTGACAAGTATATGTCTTGGAGTTGGCCTGTTGGGATTTATACTATTTGGGGTGCGCTGTGCTTCCTGGATCTTCACATCCATCTCTCTCAATAGAGTTGGGAAGTTTTCAGCCATAACTTCCTTCAACACTCCTTCTGTTCCCTTTCCCTTCTCTTCTCCTTCTGGGATGCCCATAGTGCGTATGTGTGTGCGTCTTGCATTATCGGTTAATTCCCTGAGACCATACTGGATTTTTTCTATCTTTTTGTCTATGTTTTCTACAATCTCTTTGATTTCAACTGTATTGTCTTCCATATCACTAATTCCTTCCTCTGCCTGTTCAATTCTGCTGCCTTGTGAGTCCAGCGTCTTTTTCATTTCTTGACTTGTGTCTTTGTTCGCCATCATATCCATTACGTTTTTAGGTGTGTTAGTTATTTTTTCAGTATGTTCTCCCAGTGTCTTCTTTATATCCTTAATCTCTTCCTTCTGTTCTTTAAGTTGGTCCATGATATTTGTTTGGATAGCTTTGATTAGTTGTTCGATGTACTGCATTGCTTCCTGGTTTTTATTTTGTGCACTGGACTGGTCCATGTTTTCCAGTTTTTCAGAGTCATTTGTATTTTTCTGTTGCCCTCTGGTCATCATATTATCTTGATGGGTTTGTTCAGTTGATTAGCTTTTCTCTATGCTCTAGAATTTTATTTAGCTGTTGGTTCTGCGTGTGAGTTAAGTTTTCTCTTTGGCAGTTTTTCTTCTTATTTTATTTCCTTGCTTCTTTCTATGTTCCCTTGAAGGCAAAAGGTTAGGGCCAGAGGAATCAAAAGATGTAAGGAAGGCAGAAGGATAATAGAAATGTTGATAAAAGTTAGAAGAGGGGCAAAATGAGATTCAATGAGATGAATATTTAACTTGTGTAGGCAGTGTAGAGTACTAGGAAAAAATATGGAGTTCCTATAATGGACTGGGAAAACAAATGGAGGAATATATATATATAGTGATTTAGAAGGCTAGAATTATGAGGAGGTAGAGAAATAGTAGAGAAAGGTCTGAAAGGAAAAAGTTAATACTAATA
>JAKSZT010038682.1:5836103-5852460 GCA_026826555.1 Tolypeutes matacus
AAAAAAAAAAAAAAAAAAAAAAAAAAAAGAAGGAAACAAGGGGGTCAATGATACCCCTAGGGTCCAAGTGGATCCTTCCTGCCTACTTGTGTTTATCAATGAATTTCCCCACAGGGTTCTATATGCAGGTCCTTCAGGTTTTAGCTAATAATCTAAATTAAAAAGAATTTATTTTTCAATTGTTGAGGTGACCTCACTTTTTTTTTTTTTTTTTTAGCCGAATGCAGGACCCAAAATAATTCCTCTTCTAGACCTACCCCCTTACGGAAGGGACCCTAGCTGGGCCCGTGGAAATTAATCAAGCACGTCCCACTTTCCGGACTGCCCAGGTTAGCTGAAACTCTGATGTTAGTCAGTGAAGATTGCTAAAGACGGCGGATTCCGCCCCTTCCGGCGCCTAGCTCCAGCGTCACCGGGCTGCTCAGTAAATTAGTTTGAGTGCAGATTCATGTCTGCTCTCAGCCTGGTGCTGCTTCAGTTCGGCTTATCTGTTCCCCAAAGCTATGGGGCGGTGCAGGCAGCCAGATCGATGTCTAAAAATATAAAATACCCTTCCCTGTCTTCCAACCGAACCCTCCCTTTTTTGGGAAGTGTCCCTTCCTCCTGGCTCCGCAGCGGCCCGGGTCTTATCCCTGGGTGGCTAGGGAGATCAGCTCCATTCCCCGACCAAAATCCCCTCTCCGGTTCACCGGGTGCTGACTAGCTTTTTGCTCTGCTCACACAAGGTCCAAGGGGCGCCAGGCAGCCAGCTCCCCAGAAAATAAAACTTTTTCGCCCCCGCCCGCGGCTTCAAATGGCCGTTTTATTATTTATTTCCGTAACCGCGGGGCTCAGCCGCCTGTGCCAACCTCCACCGGCAGCCTCAAAACTCACGAATCTCCACCGTTTGGTCCACGCCGCCGGTCCGCGCAGATAGATGTCCCAAGCTTCTCACTCCACGCGTGCACAGCACAGACCCCCGGGCAGGACCCCGTCCCCAATCCGCCTTGCTCTGGGAGCTTGCAGTGTGCGCCCTCCTACACCAACGCCATCTTGCCCCCTCTATGTCCCTTCTTTAATCCTTCAGTTTGTTTTAACAATGTTTTGTTGTTTTCTGAATAAATGTATTTTATGTCCTTGGTTCGGTTTATTCCCATATAGTTGATTGGAATTTTTTTTCTGATTTCCCCCTCATATTGCACATCAGTAGTGTATAGAAACGCTATTAATTTTTGCATATTAATCTTGTATCCTGCCACTTTACTGAGCTCTTTTATTAATTTTAGTAGCTATTTTGTGGGTTTTTCAGGATTTTCTAGATAGAAGATCATATCGTGAGCAAAAAGTGAAAGTTTTATTTTTTCCTTTCCTATGTGGGTAACTTTTATTTCCTTGTCTAGCTTAATTGCTCTAGCTAGAAATTCTAGCACAATATTGAATAATAATGGTGACAGTGGGCATCCTTGTCTTATTCCTAATCTCAGTAGGAAAGCTGTTAGTTTCTCACCATTGAATACAAAGCTGGCTGTAGGTTTTCCATATATGTACATTACCATATTGAGAAAAGTTCCTTCTATTTCTATTTCTTGGAGTGTTTTTATGAAGAAAGATTGCTGTATTTTATCAAATAGCCTTTCTGCATCAATTGAGAAGATCATGTGATTTTTCTTCTTCAATTTAACAATGTGATTTATTACACTAATTGTTTTTCTTGTGTTGACCCAACCTTGCATGCCTGGGATAAAACTCACTTGATTAATGCATGTAATTCTTTTAATATGCTTTTGGATTCTGTTTGCAATATATTGTTTCGGATTTTTGCATCTATATTAATTAGACATATTGGTCAGTAACTTTCTTTTTTGTAGTGTCCTTATCTGATTTTGATATTAGATGAAGTTGGCTTGATAGATTGAGTTTGGTAGCATTCTTTCCTGTTCAATTTTTTGGAAGAGCTTGAGCAAGATCAGTATTAGTTCATGTTTGCATGATTGGTAGAATTCACCTGTGAAGTCATCTGGTCCTGAGCTTTTCATCTTTTGGAGGTTTTTGAAAATGGTTTCAATCTTTCACTTGTGAATATTTTTTGGGGTCTTCTATTTCTTCTAAAGTCAATGCAGGTGGTTCATGTGTTTTCAGGAATTCATCCATCTCGTCTATATTTTCTTTTTTGGCATACAGTTGTTCATAGTATCCTCTTCTGATCTCTCTCATTTCTATCTGGTCAGTGGTAATGTTCCCCCTCTCATTTCTGATTTTCTTTATTTGTGTCTTCTCTCTTTTTTTCTTTGTTGATCTAGCTGAGGATCCATCAATTTTGTTTATCTTCTCAAAGAATCAACTTTTTTTGTTGTGGATTCTTCTTATGGGTTTATTTTTTTGTTGTTGTTGTTCTCAATTTCTTTGGTTTCTGCTCTGATCTTTACTATTTCTTTCCTTCAGCTTGGTTTTGGATTAGTTTATGTTCTTTTTCTAGTTCTTCCAGGAATGCAGTTATATCATCATTTTTTATCTCTTCTTTTTTAATGTAAGATTTGAGAGCTATAAATTTCCCTCTAAAAATTGGATTTCCAGTGTCCCATAAGTTTTAATATATTGTGTTTTCATTTTCATTCATCTCAAGATATTTGCTGAATTCTTCTACAATTTCTTCTTTGACCCTCTGGCTGTTTAAGAATGTGTTTTTTAATCTCCATATATTTATGTGTTTCCCCTTTTTCTGTCCATTCTTGATTTCCAACTTCATTCCATCATGATCAGAGAAAGGGATTTTGTTGTTGTTGTTGTTTAGTTTGTTTTTTTAAATAATTTCATTCCTTTTAAATTTATTGTGACTTATCTTGTTACCCAACATATGGTCTACCTTGGAGAATGATCCATGAGCACTTGAAAAGAATGTATATTCTGCTGTTTGGGGGTGTAATGCTCTATAGATGTCTGTTAGGTCTAGTTCATTTATCAAATTATTCAAGTTCTCTGTTTATTTATCCTCTGTCCGGATGTTCTAACCAATACTGAGATTGGTGTATTGAAGTCTCCCCCTATGATTATAAAAAAATACATTTCTCCCTTCAGCTTTGCCAGTGTGTGCCTCATGTATCTTGGAGCACTGGAGTTAGGTGCAAAAATATTTAGAATAGTTATTTATTCTTCTTGAATTGTCCCTTTTATTAATATATAATAACTTTCTTCATCCTTTATATCAGTTTTGCATTTAAAATCTCTTTTGTCTGACGTTAGTATTGCTACTCAAATTTTTTTTTTTTGTTATTATTTGCATGGAATATCTTTTTCCAACCTTTCACTTTTAGCCTGGTTGTGTCCTTACATCTGACATGTGTCTCTTGTAGACAACATATATATGGCTCATATTTTTAAATCCAATCTCTTAGTCTGTGTCTTTTGATTGGGGAGTTCAAGCCATTAACATTAAATGTTATAACTGAAAAGATATTACTTACTTCATCCATTTTGACCATTGGCTTTCTGTTGTCATATCATACTACAGTCTTTCTTTTTACCCTTTCTAACAGTCATTTCTACACTCTTTTCCAATTCTCTCACCCTTGCTTTTTCCTTTCAGGCTGCAGAATTCCCTATAGTTTCTCCTGTAGTTGTTGCCTTTTGGTAACATATTCTATAAATTTTGTTTGTCTGTGAGGACTTTGATCTCCCCTTCATTTTTTAATGACAGCTTTGACATACACACAATTCCTGCCTAGCAGTTTTTCTCCTTCAATACCTTAAATACATTATATCACTCTCTTCTCTCCTCCATGGTTTCTGATGAGAGGTCGGCACTTAATCTTACCAAGTTTCCTTTGTATGTGATGCTTTACTTTTCTCTTGCTGCTTTCAAAATCTTCTCTTTATCTCTGATATTTGTCATTCTGAATAGTAGATGTCTCAGGGTATTTCTGTTCATGTTTATTCTGTTTGGGGAGTGTTGTCCTTCTTGGATATTTATATTTATGTCTTTCATAAGGGTAAGAAAATTTTCAGTCATTATTTATTCAAATATTCTTTCTGCCCCTTTTCCATTCTCTTCTTCTTCTGGGGTGCTGATAATGCATATATTTTTGTGTTTTGTATTGTCATTCAGTTCCCTGAGACCCTGTTCCATTTTTTTCATTCTCTTCTTTCTGTTCTCCTGTCTCTTCCAGTTAGGATGTTTTGTCTTCAAAATCACTAATTCTGTCTTCAAGCAGTTCAAATCTGCCCTTACCTGTATTTTCAATTTCATCTGTAATGTCTTTCATTCCCATAATGTCAGTTACTTTTCTTTGCAAACTTTCAAATTGTTCTTTATGCTCACCCAGTGTCTTCTTAATATCCTATATCTCCTTTGATGTATTTTCTTTCAATTCTTTAATATGATTTAGGAGTGTTGTGTGATTATCATATATTAATTGTCTTAAATACTAAATTTCTTTAGGATATTTGGTTTGTTCCTTCAGCTGGGCCACCCCGTCCTGTTTCCTAGTATGGCTTGTAACTTTTTGTTGATGCTTATGCATCTGTTATGTTGGTGAATTTACTCTGATGGCCAGTTTCTCTCCCTCTTGCCTATTATTATTATTTTTTCACAGATCTTTGATATTTGGTTTAAATTATCATGTCTTTAAAATTCTCCAGCTTAAGTTACCAAAATCATGCCATGGACTCACTAAAGGGCACAGACTCTCTCCCAGTGGTGGTGTAAAGAGACCTCTAAAAGTAGTTTCTGTCCATGTAATTTCCAGACTGGCCAGCAGATGGTGCTCATTGGCACACCTTTCCAGGGAGGTGTATCTCTCCCGGTTTTCCTTTATTTTCATCTGGACAGAGCTGAGATTTAAAATGGAATCTGCTGTCTGAATTCACTAAAGAAAAGTCCTCTGACACACCCTCCATTTCCCCTTATAACAGCTGGTATGAAGGAAGATATCTGCTCTCCTCTCAGCTGCAATGTGCCAGGGGTTTTACCCCTGCTTAATATCTTGGGGGGTGTTAGGGGACCCCTTCCTTGAGATGGGGAAGTTAGTAACTCACAGTTTGTTTTTTCAAATTCTTTGTCATTCTGTCCCTCACTTTTCTGCGAGTTGTGAAGTAGTCCTGCTCTACTGACCCCCAAAGCAGGTCCCCAGGACTGGCATTGGCTCTTTCTCCATTGTTTTTGTGAGAGTTGGCCATTTTATCCCTAACATGATGGCCATGTTCTCACCCATTTATTTTTAATAAGTTATTTTATACTCTCATGAAGTCCTCCACATGTATTGGTATGTATAGATGGCTAAACAAATGGATGAAGATTTTTATAGATGGTAGTAGGGATTGAACCTGGGACCTTGTACATGTGAAGCAGGTGCTCAAGCACTGAGCTACACCCCCTCTGTAAAAGATATTAGTTTAAATTAAACTGTGAAGAAACTGAATGGGATAGGGCCTTAATCGAGATTACTGGATTCCTTTATAAGTAGAAGATATTCCAACCTAGAGAGAAAAAGCCAAGGGTAAGAGCTGGAAGCCAGAAGCGAATGGAGCCCAGAAGAGAAAGTAGAACACAGGAAAGCCAAGGAACTCAAGGACAGCTATCAGCAGAGCATGCCAACCCCAGGACGAAGCCAGCCTTATAGTCTCTGGAACAGTGAGACAATAAATTCCTTTTCTATATAGTGTTTTTCATAGAAGGCTGGAAAATAAGATATATGGGTTTTTACTGTCTTAACAATCTTTCACTACCATTGCTGAAAATCAGAATGTTTTCACCTAATGGGTAACAGTTTCTCAGACTATGGGCCTTTCAGTGCTAAAACTGCAGCAATCAGGGCAAACCAAGACACTTGCTCACCCTAGCCTTCTATTATGTATCCTTAGCCTATATCCTACCCACATTATTATTTTTTCTCACCTTTTTCTGACCATACCCTGTTCTTTCTGGACCCACTTCCATGGATTCATTAGGAACATCCTTAGCCAGAATGTCTTGCTCCTACTCCCATCCCCCATCTCTGCCAGTTGACATTTTGCCTCTTGTTTCAAGACCCATTTGATTTCATCATATGCCCCATATTAAAATTATTTTCCTTTTTCTCCACACCACTGGATCACTGCCTCCATTTACAACTCTTAGCACCAACTTCCTGATAGTAGGTTATCTTTCATGTTAGAGTGAGAGCATCTAAAGGATCAGAGTCCCTGAGTGCTCAAACATTGAACTGGCTCATAGCAGCACTCAATATGTATTAGTTGGATTTCTGTGTGCCCCTGTGATGACTTATGTACAGGCATCCAGGAAAACATATAACTGACATTAATTGTAGTTACTGAAGTTCTAACAAAGTCAGGAGAAAAATGAAAATTTCTCAAGCCTCTGTGAATCATGGGCCTGCTTGTTACTTAGGCTTAATTTTCATGCAGTAGAGTTCTGAACATGTCAAATCCATCACATGTAGTAATGATGATACCAGATGTTGAACTGATCCTAGAATAAACAGCCAAAATTTCTTCCTCCTGGTTCTGCTTCCACTGAGTTTGAGAGTGTTGACAGGTGGTAACTGACAGCATCTTGTAAATGTGATTGGAGGCCACTTTCTGGATTGCATAACATCACATAAGTCAATCTTAGGATACTGGAGTGAGATAGTCCTGCTTGAAGACATTAATGAAATAGGCTGTCATGTTGTGGAGGGGCCCATGTGGCAAAGACTGATGGTAGCCTTTAGGATATGAGGGTGGCTGCAACCAACAGCAAGAAATCTGGAATCACAGTCCCCTGTGAGTCTCTGGGGAGAATAGAGCCCTTGCCAACACCTTGTATTAACCACATTTTCTACCTTCTGTAAACTGATTCTTTAAAATCCATTAGTATCCCCAGGTGACCAAGCCCCACCTGTAGCTCTGTTACTCCTAAATATAGCCATGCTATTGTGTGCCTGCTCATCCTTGCATGCTTCCCACAGAAACCACAGTAAGAAACATTCTCACTCCCACTTGCTGTCTTTGCTTCGGTGGCTGATTCTGGTGGTTTCCTATATGGACCTGCATGGTGTGCTGTGTACTTCTCTGGGAACTGTGAGTAGCTGAAAAAAACAAACATGTAACTTGTGTCAAAACCTTTCCTCTCCTTGTCTCTGTACACAATTTTATCATGTGTGAGTAATTTAAGTCTCTAACATAGTAAGACACACCTGAATTACAACCTGGTGAGACTCTGGAAAACTCAGTGCAGAATTCTGACATTCTGAAAGGGTGAGATAATAAACATGTTGGTTAAAGTTCTTAAATTTGTGGTGATATGTTACCCAACAGTAGAAAAGACATGCAAACACCCAATCAGCATTTTGCAGGTCTCTTGTGAGTTCACACTTTTTGTTTGGGAGCTTAGTCATCCATTCCCAAATTCTAAAAACTAAGTGGTAGTAGGATGAGAGCAATAACAGACAGGATGGAGAGGAAGTAGACATGGTTCCACGGCTCAAACATGAAACAAACCAGAGAGGGAGGTGAAGATCCCTGTTTCTCCCTAACCTAAAGACTTCCTGTGCATTCCAGCCATTGGGATTCTCCTAGCTTTGAGTTCCTGCATTGCAGGAAGGGTAGAACTGTCCCCACATTGATTTGGAATTTGGCTTTACATTTTTTAAAACAGAAGTTTTAGATTACATAAATGTTACATACAAGATATAGGGGATTCCCATATACTCCACCATTAACAACATCTTTCATTAGAGTGGTACATTTGTTACGATTGATGAACAGATATTGAAGCATTGTTACTAACTTTGGACTATATTTCCATTACAGTTTACACTCTTCCTTTCACAATTTTATAGGTTTTGACAAAATGTATAATGGCATGTATCCATCATTGCAATGTCATGCAGGACAATTCCAATGTCCCAAAAATTTGGCCTACATTTTTGAACTATTAAAGTTTCAAATGTATAGCTTTTCTCATCACTCATCTATCCAACATGTTTCACTCACATCTTCAAAGTCAGGCACCAGGAAAGGTGCTGGAGATTCAACAATGAATGTGAGCTTCAACCGCAATAAAAAGCAGTCTGGTGAGGTAAATGGAGAAATTGACAACTCATGGCCTTGTGAAGTGATGAATATGTAAGCAGGGTCACATGCAAGGCCATGAGAATAGACAAAGACCTTCGCCTCAGATGTAGAAATCAGAAGAGGCCTATCCAATAGGTTGCAAACTCCACAATTGCATGAAATAGGTATATTACATATTCCTAAAGAATATATGTAGGGAAGAGATGTGGCTCAAGCAATTGAGTGCCTGTTTCCCACATGGGAGGTCCTAGGTTCAGTTCCCAGTGCCTCCTGGAAAAAACAAACAACAAGCAAAACAAATGATAAAACCAACTCAGAGGAGCTGATATGGCTCAGTGGTTGAGCACTGGCTTCCCACATACATGTCCCCAGTTCAATCCTTGGACCCTGGTACCTCAAAAAATAGTAATAATAATAAAATAATATATGTATATTTGGTATTATATTATGCTTGAGATATATTAGAAGATCTTCAAGAGCTTTCAAACATTTTTAACAAGAACCAGAAATATTTAAGAAATATCTCTTAAATCTTTACTCAGTACCCAGAATTTGTGTCTGTCTCTGTATTGATCTAACTACCTATGAAGTTTTGCCCAGATATATCTCTGAAATAAAAGTTTCATAAAGTAAACAAAATATAAAATAAATATTCTGTCTTACTAAACATGATGTACTGTATTTTTTCTATTCAATTTTTATCTATTTTATTTCATTTTAAAAATGAGGATCATGATATTTCCAAAAGATTTCACAGATGACAAAAATATTACAATGTTTCAAAAACATAGATCTAATTTACTTTTTCCAAGAGCCATTAAATAAACTATGTGATTTCTCAAATAATTTATCAATTGTATAATCACCTAGTTTATTAATTTTCCACATTTTTATTTTTGAATATCAATTTTTAAATATCATCATACTTGTATAACATTACTGTTTTAAAATTATTATGGGCTATGTGAGGGTGTGTGAGAGAGAGAAAGCAAGAAAAGAAGTTTTCTCCTTATTTGCCTTTCTGGGGAGCAGGGGATAAGCTTGGTGGCTCTGGGGTACATTTGACAGAATTCATTGAATGTCCACTTGGACCCACATACAGACACACAGAGAAAGTACAAGAAGATACAGACCCCTCAGGTATAAACACAAGACACCCACAGACACAACCACATACAGTGTCATCCCCTGAAGAGATGTTCCAGATCTCCTTTTAATATACAGTAAACAGATAACCCCAGCAACATTCAGTCTTACATAACCTTCCAAGCACACAGAATGGGAAGCATGTGCCACCACTTCTCCCCCACTACATCCTCTCCCCACCACCCACACCTATGCCAAACAGAGCTACTGATCAATAACCCCAGATATCCAGAAACCTGGTCCCAGAGGAGAAGGGGCCTGAAGCTGGTGAATTCCAGTGAGGCAGCAGAGGCCTGATCAGGATGAGTGGATCATGTTTCAGCAACAAAGGTTAGACTTCCTGGATGAGAGGCCAAGCAGGAGAGCCCTCTCAGAAATGGGAATTTCCTAGAGTGCCAGAAAATCCCCACAATGCAGACCCCTCTGGACTGAAGACCTTGCAAAAAAAGCCATTCAGTTCCCTAGAATTCAGTGACTATTTAGGGGTCTCCATTCAATAAATGTTTATTAAGCTCTTACTGTGTGCCAAGCACTGGGATACAGCAGTCACCAAATGTGCCCTCATGGAGTTTTCTCTATGGAGGAGACTAACAAAAAGTATATGACAACAGGTAAGTACTGAAGAGAAAAATAAAGCAAGAGAGGAAGTGAGGGGTCAGGAAGGCTGCATGGTCAGAGAAGGCATTACTTGGAAAGTACTACCTGAACAATGGCTCAAAGGAGGCAAAGGCCTCAGAGGTACCTGGGTGAAAACCATTCCAGTCAGAGAGAATGGCTGGTGCAAAGGCCCTTAACCTGGAGCCTGCCTGGTCTCTTCATTGATGCCCAAGAGGCCAGTGAGCTTGTGGGTGAGGGGGAAAAAGAATAACAGGGACCAGAACAGGGGAAACATGGAGATTATTCTAGACCCTCAGCTTTATGTCTCATGGAAATGAAGGGGGATGATGGGAGGTGGTGCGGAGGTGGGCAGAGGGGAATCATGACCTGGTGCTGTGGAAAGGATCCCTTTGGACATCCTCAGGCTTAAACTCAAGGCTGGCACTATCAGAGTGGGGAAATGATTTGAGGTCTTTCTGAAGGATAGGGAGAGGTACACGGGCAAGCCTAGGGTATACCTAGGAGATAGCTATTCTAGAGCTCCATTGCACTCTCAGCATTAGTGAGCAGGAAGGTTGGGGCCAGGGATGGCCTTTGACTCCTCTCATGCCTGGGTATCCTACACCCAGAGGTCAGTGGGACAGGAAAGGGGCTGCTGCCAGAGAATGTCGAGATGGATGCACATGCATGGGCCACAAACCTGAGGTGGCTTGGGGCCCCTGAGTCCCATGGACACACCTTCATCAATACACTTACCGTACAGCTTCCAGGTATCAGCACTGCACCTAAAATTGCAACAGCCTCTGAAACTTCTTGTCGCTTGCCTTACTTTATTCTTCTTAGCACTTATCACTATCTAACAAGTGATGATATTCACTTTTTGCTCTTCTCTACCGTAGACTGGAGGTTCACTGAGGGCTGTGATGTTTTTGACATTCCTCTGTTTCATTCAATCCTGTATCATCAGGTTCCTTACAGGATCTGTACACAGGAATAAAGATTTTGGAGTGACAAAGCAAATAAATGATTGAATGAATTCTCAAGCTATTGTCCAGTATTTATTTACTGAATGTAAATATGAACTTCTTGAGGGCAGGAATTTTGCTTGTTTTTATTTTTTTTCCATCATTTAATAAAAATTTATTATGTGTCTACTCTGTAGTTTCCCCAATGTGTCCAGGTTTTGATAGTACCTCCCTGCCACCTTCCTTGTTTCATTTGTTCATTCATACATTCATTCATTCGTTCCTTCCTTCCTTCCTTCCTTCCTTCCTTCCATCTTCCCTCCATCTCTCCTTCTTTTCCTTCTTTCCCTTCTTTCCCCTTCCTTTGTTCCTTCTTTCACACCTTCCTTTACTCTTCCCTAATTTGTTTCCTCCTTCCTTCCTTTCCCTCCTTCCCTCCTTCCTCCCTTCCTTCCTTCCTCCCTCCCTCCCTCCCTCCCTTCCTCACTCCCTCCCTTCTTTCCTTCCTTCCTTCCTTCCTTCCTTCCTTCCTTCCTTCCTTCCTTCCATTCAATTAGACTTTGCTCCTTCAGGCAATCAAGGTACCACAGAACCTGGTTCTTTATTTAAGATTTGTTCCATCAGTCCTTAACTGCAGCATGAAGCAATGAGAGGGAAGAGGGAGTATTCAAGAAAGTTGGAGAAGACTCCTCAGTCCTGCTTCCAGTCCCACCAATACCCAAGCATGAGGACTCTTAAAATGTGTCCCCCTCTTTAACTCATCCTTCAAGCTGCTCCAAGGAGAACACCGTAGACTAGGCAGGTTGCTGGCATGAAGCATGAAAAGAGAAGGAGTTACTGTCCTAATGACCCTGAAGAGTTTGAGTGAGATTCCTACTCATTCTCCCTGCCCTCTTCTCCCAGATTCATCTGGGATATTTCTTCTGAGGGTAAAAATGCCCCAGATCTCCATTTGGACTTATGTTATCTCCAGGGAAGAAGATTGTGCCCAGGCTCCCTCTGCTGCCCCTCCTAGAGTCTTAGGGACCACAGCTTGTCTTTAAAGTGAATGCTGATTTCTTGACCTAAGACAATTTGGTGGGGGAGGCATTTGGAGAGGAGTGGCAATCTGCACCATCCTTACTGGTGATGAGGTCCTGGGAGGCAGAAGTCCCATTCTTGAGGAAATGAGATGAGTGAGAGAGGGATTGATTAAAGGACAGAGAACTGTGAAGCAGCAACCCCCAAATCCCATAATCATCCTCAGAAGCCCACCCATTCTCTGCACCTGGAGGCCAACCTAGACCCACCTCAGGGACAATGATGCCTCTTGTGTTCTCTTTCCTCTTCCTCTCCTCTCATTGCCCTCACTTCTGCAGTTGTAATTAACAAATTATTCCATGCTTTAATCCAAAATGGATTTTGAACATCCATCAGCAGATGAATGAATAAACAAAATGTATTATATACATACAATGGGATATTATTCAGCCACAAACAGGCATAAATTACTGATGAATGCAGTAAAATGATAAACTCCCAAAATACGCTAAGTGAAAAAAGCCAGACACAAAATGGCAACTATTGTATACTTCCACTTATATGACATGTCCAGAATAGGCAGATCCATAGACACAAAAATCATATTTGTGGTTGCCAGAGACCAGGGAGAAAGAGGAATGGGGCTTGACTACTTAGTGGGTTTGGGCTTTCCTTTGGGATGATGAAAATTTTCAGGAACTAGAGAGGGTGGTAAATGTATCACATTGTGAATATAATCTATGTCAATGAATTATACATTTTAAAATGGATAAGATGGTAAATTTTATGACTATTTTACCACAATTGTTTTTTAATTTATTAAAGTAGTGCCAGATATATCCTCTTAGAGGTCATCCCATTCTTTCCCTTATCCAGAGAGAGATCCCTGCCACCATTCCCCATGAGAGGGACAGACCCAGTGAAGAGTCTGAGTAGACCACAGGAGGTTTTATCATTTTTTCTATAAAGATTTTTTACACATAGGGAAGGGGACTCAATCTTCCTTGACAGCCATTTTCCTCATAGCAGCGTGTTGCTCAGTTCCTTTTTTCCTCTTGGTATGGAATTGAGTTCCCACTTTCTTCTTGATGGACTTGAAGAAGACAAGCGAGTCCTTGGAGACCTTGAGCAGTTCCATGGCACCTGGCTCATATGGGATGAAGCCACACATCTGTTGGATCATGGCCCACATAAAAACTTTTTTTTTTTTACTTTTATCATTACAGAAGTGGGTTTACAGAAAAACCATGAATCAAATAGAGGGTTCCTATATACCACCCTATTATTATTAACTTGCCTTGGTATGGTACATTTTTTACAATTGAAAACAACACATTTTCATAACTGTACAATTAACTATAGTCTATGGTTTAAGTTATGTTTCACTTTTTGTGTTATACAGTTCCTTGAATTTCTTTTTAATTTAATGTATATATCTAGTAACACATATACAACCTAACATTTCCACTTTTAACCACATTCAAATATATAATTCAGTGCTGTTAATTACATTCACAATGTTGTGTTACCAACACTATCCATTACCAACATTTTTCCATCATCCCAAATAGAGACTCTGTACAATTTAAGTTTTAATTCTCTATTCTTTATCCATGCCCCATCCCTTGGTAATGTATGTTATAGATTCTGACTCTATGAGTTTGCTTATTCTAATTATTTCATATCAGGGAGATCATATAATATTTGTCCTTTTGTCTGGCTTATGTTATTTGACATGATGTCTTCAAGGCTCTTTCATGTTGTCACATGTATCAAGACTTCACTATTTTTGTTGGCTTAATAATATTCCATCATGTGTATACACCATATTTTGTTTATCCACTCATCAGTTGATGGACACTTGGGTTGCTTCCATCTTTTGGCAATTATAAATAATTCAGTTATAAACATTGATGTGAAAAAATGTGTTTGAGTCCCAATGTTCAATTATTTTGCATATATACAAGAAGTGGGATTGGCAGGTCATATGGCAATTTTATATTTAACTTTCTAAAGAACTGCCAAACTGTCTTCCATGTGGCTGCACCATTTTACATTCTCACCAGTAATGAATGAGTTTTCCTATTTCTCCATAGCCTCTCCAAAACTTGTTTTTTTATAAATAGTAGTCATTCTAGTGGGTATGAAATGGTATGAAATGTGGTTTTGACTTACCTTTCCCTAATAAATAATGATATTGAGCATCTTTTCACGTGCTTTTTGGCCATTTGTATGTCTTCTTTGGAGAAATATCTTTTGACCATTTTTATTGGATTGTTTGTTTTTTGTTATCGAATTGTAGGATTTCTTTGTATATTCTGGAAATTAAACCTTTATTTCAGATATGTAGTTTCCTACATTTTCTCCCATTGTGTAGGTTGCCTTTTCACTTTTTTGAGGAAGGCCTGTGATGCACAAAAGTTTTAAATTTTGATATGGTTCCATACGCTTTCTTTTTGCTCTTTGTGCTTTTGCTTTAAGGTCTGAAAAACATTGTCTAACACAAGGTCCTGAAGATGCTTCCCTACATTTTCTTCTAGAAGTTTTATATTTCTAGCTCTTATATTTGGGTTTGTGATCAATTTTGAGTTGGTTTGTGCCTATGGCATGCAGTAGTAGTCCACTTTCATTCTTTTGCAAATGGAGATCCTGTTTTCCCAGCACCATTTGTTGAAGAGGCTATTCTTTCCCAATTGAGAGGCCATTGTCCCTTGCCAAAAACCAGTTGGCCATATATGTAAGCATTGATTTCTAACCTCTCCATTCAATTCCATTTTTCTATTTGTCTGTACTCATGCCATTACCATGATGTTTTAATTACTGTGGCTTTGTAATAAGTTTTACAGTGGGGAAGAGTGCATCCTCAAACTTCATTCTTCTTTTTCAAGATGGCTTTGGCTATTCAGGGTCCCTTACTTTACCATATAAATTTCATGATTAGCTTTTTCATTTCTGCAAAAGAAGTTGTTGGAATTTTTATTGGAATTGCACTCAATCTGTATATTTTTGACTGTTTGAGGTACTTTTATGAATCCCAAAATGAGAAAGATTATGTTTTTGAACTAACCCATGACTGTGGGTGTGAGACCGTTTTGATTGGACTATGTCAGTGAAGCATAACTCAGGTTGAGTCTCTGCCTTTTTACTGGATCTGATAGAAACAGAAACACACAGAGAGACAGACACAAAAGAAGCCTTCATATTGATCCTTCCATGTGACACAGAGGACTTCAGGAAAACAGAGAAGCTTTGAAGTATGAGTAGAGGTCCCAGAGTCTAGAACCAGCAGGGCACAGAGCCATAGAAAGAGGCTTCTGAGAGGCTGAGACTACAAAGTAGCTTAAGACTGAAGAGACAAGTTATACCCCTGATAACTCACAGCTGAACTTAGGAAGAAAGTGGAGCAGCAGAGACTGAGAGAGGAGACCTGTTAAGAGAAAATCCCTATGCCTGGTTATGCAGAGTTGAGCCTTGGGAGATGGTAGATTCTGGAGGGGGAAGGCAAAGAGACTGTCAAAAATCAGAGGCCATCTTGGACATTTGTCAGGACCCTAGAATCATCAGCAGCTGACTTGGTGAGAAAGCATCTCTGATGGTGCCTCGATTTGGACATTTCATGACCTTGGAACTGTAAACTTTTACTCTAAATAAAATTCTCATTAGAAAGCTAACCCATTTTTTGGTACTGTGCATCAGCAGCCCTTTGGCAAACTAAGACAAATTACTTTTAGTTGACTTGCCAAATTAAAAATATTTAGTCTTCCAATCCATGAACACAATATGTCTTTCCATTTACTTAAGTCTCTTTTTTCCATTCCTTTTAAGAATGTTTTGTAGTTTTCTCCATATAGTCTTTTATCCTTGGTTAAATTTATTCTTAGATATTTGATTCTTTTAGTTGCACCATAAATAGGATCTTGTTGGCGTTCAGGAACTGGGTCCATGAAAATGGTGCTGCGGATGAGAAAGAAAGAATAAGACAAAGAGAAGAAAAACAGGGATCAGGGGACTCTCCATCCGATATGGAGAGAAGAGCCCAGCCACCTCGTAAAATGTGGCTTTTAATTGGCTTTAGAACAAAGAAAATATGTGTGAGCATGTGCAAGGGCAATAGATATTTGACAGTTACATTTTACTGAAATTAACAAGTCTTAAATGTTAATGGCTCAGTACCTCTTTTCTTTCCTGAAATTCAGACATTGTAAATCTTACAAGATCAGGATGTTTCCCCACCCAGCTCCTATTAGCATGAGACTAGAGGGCTTGTTTCCTACATACCAAGGTGACCTTCTTTTCTGTCAGTAGTCATGGCCTTTAATTGAAACTCCATCATTTCCCCCTTTTTTATTAATTAAAGCTCATAGGAACCATTATATAAGCTGATACAAGGTGACCTCCTGTCACACTTGTGTTCTTCCATAGGCTCTTTTTTTTTTAATTTATTTTTATTTTTTTTTATTATGGGTAAAAATCAAAATTCTCACAATACATACAAACATTTGCAAAATGATATATAAATATATATTCATATATGTGTATTTGCTTACAAAAATGTTTATATATATATATATATATATATATATATATATATATATATATAT
>JAKSZT010038682.1:5852560-5888108 GCA_026826555.1 Tolypeutes matacus
TATATATATATATATATATATATATATATATATATATATACATATATTTTAAGAGGTGCTTAGATTACCTAAAATATTACATGGAACCCACTGGGATTCCCATGTTGCCCACCTCCCACACCTCCCTTCCATAGGCTCTTGTGACTGTGCCTGTCTTAGGTTGTCCTCCTCTGAGAATCTTACCCGTAATTGACTACCAGTCAAGCTTTTGAGCTCTTACATGGAAGGCAATTTCATTAATATTTATGCTTCTTCAGGTTCCTTAAATGAATATTTTTGTGCAGATAATTAGTATTAAGATCAATGGGTTATTAGTAGAGTCTTTCTACTAAATAATGCAAAATTAGTTTTTCATGGCCAAATGCATTTATCTGATCTAATTCTTCATTTTTTCTATGAATGTATGTAGACATGCTCAATGCCTTCTTTTGCAATTCTAAAATATACCCAATCAAATGATTTTTTCACTTCCAAAGGAGTAATACAAAAAGAAATTTCATTCCAATCACATTTAAGAGCTCTTAATAAGTTTAAATTATAAATTTGATTACCCAAATGTATAATAGTTGTTTTAAGATCATTCACACGATTATTCAGTTCCATATCAATGTGAGACTGGCTATGCCACATCTCACTTGCATTTTTATGCCAGTCCTTAACATATTGTTGATTCTGGACTCCTTGATGCAGGGCTGTGCCAATGACAGTGATAATGATGCCAATCAGTCCCAAAATTCCTGCTATTAAAAGTCCAATCAGTCTTTTAGTTCTTTTAAAATAATGGTCGAGGAAATGCCACAGCAGCTGGGATTCTGGAGACTGCTGCCAATGTCTGGTCATCCGAACTGGTAACCATAGTCTTTTTCTTCTTTTTGCTATAAAAAGTTTGATTTTCCTGCAAATATGAATTCTTAAGACATGTAAATAAAGAGCAATTAGTGTTCCTTTCACCAAAAGTTACTTTTTCAATGATAAAACTATAGGATCTCATACACATACTGTAAGAAATTGAGTTAATTTTTCTTTTTTAAACTAGTAATATCAGTTTTGCTGTCTTGCCTTTCAAAAATTGGACCAGTTCCCAAAAATAATTTCCACAAATAACTTTGAGATTTGTTAAGTTTAGTATCCCATTGTTGTGGGATATATCTTCCTTGATTTTTCCAAATTATTGAGCTGTTAAATAAATGCTGTATTACTAGAATTCTAGAAATAAGGATTACTGTCATTTGTGATTAGGGTTGAATTATTAATGAACCAAGATATGGTTGTGTTTTTAATAGGTTTTGGTATCCCTATAAGGGCCCAATCCTTTACAATTCCATAGGAATCATTAAACAACACAACCTCTGTAAGCCCATGACAAATATCCCATTTGTCATTAAGTAGTCTGTTGTGAGAGGGACATGTAAGATTTACCATATTTTCTGATTTATATGGCAAAGAAGGGAAAATGAGAACATAAATTTGACTGTGATTTTTAGGGTGCATGCATACAGAACCATATCCAATACAAGTAGGGCAGTCTATGAAAGGTAAAGTTAAATTTTCTATAAGTTTCCCTTCTTTTGGTTTTAAGAGTAGTCATATATTTATAGGTCCTGGAAAATGGTGAGATTGATTAAGATAAATTGGCTAAGACTTCTTGCTCCAAGCTAACAGCTCTAGAAGAGGTGGATTGGTTATGTCTGCCCAATAAGTGTAATTATGATGTGGTATCTTACCTTGACCTAATATTTACCTATAATTAATCCAATGTAAAACTACCATGTCCCTACTTTAAGTCTTGGCAGTATCTTCAACTCTAGGCTTCATTCTCTGAGAGGGGATCCACTACTCTTCTCCTGTTTCTGTAATGATGAAAGCAAAATCTCGGCCCCAAAATTTTACCTCTCCACTTTCCCATTTATTGGTTGTTTCATTTTTCCAATATATTGGTTGTCCACATTTTTCATTTTCATTCCTTTTACTAACCTCCCAGTAATGTCTTCCTGCTGCTGTGGTATTAGAAATTTACTATTAAGAAAATTTAAGGTAAGCAATGCTTTAGATAATTTGTCTTTAGCAGATTCTCCTCCATCTCCTCTGTTTTGTCTTTGTAACATTAATTTTATTGTTTATAAACAGGTTTAACTGTTATATTCCAATCTTTTATAATAATTATACATTCATTCACATGCTTACCAAACCAGGGGACATGCTGATATACTTGACTTATTTTTGGCTAGAGTTCTTGATAGATACAAGATAAATGTTAATATGTATATTTAGTTTAATAAGCTTATACTGACAATTAGAAAGAGAAACATGAATAACATAATCAATTAAAAGATTAAGTTAATATTGAACAAATTCCAGAATGACAGATAAATAGAGCAGTTATATATATATAAAATTTACCAATATTTAGCTTTTAGTTGGGAAGTGTTGAATTAGCAACTGATACTAGAGTTTTGGTTGACTATGTTTAGGATTAATTAATTTGATACTATAGATGCCAAATTTTGAGTATTTTGCTAATTCCTGAGGAAGGGGCTAGCCTCCCCAGGAAGGAACATAACACTCCTTGGGCAGTATATTTTAAGGTTTATGCATCAGTCCCTGGGAGAGTGACCAACTCCTCCACGGAGGAATACAACACCTTTTGAAATATACTTTATCTTTTAGAATTTGTTACAAATCATCCTTGATGTGCTCACTATTTTAGTTTCCATTTTTTAAATTATATATATTCATTTATTTAATTTTTATTAGCAGAGGTGGTATAATTCAGATAAACTTAAGTTAAAGCATCTGCTTTTGATTTTTAGGCAGAGAGGTAGTTTATAACACATATTATTATATTTTAAAATAATTAAAATTATGATTAATAACAGTATACTTTTATTTAATATTACACTGAAGCATTATTAAATTTTCAGCAATTTTATATACCTTTAAAGTATTTATATGAACTTTTAATTCATACAACTTTAATTGTTATATAATTAGAAAATTTCTTTTAATTGTACAACAGTTTTAAATACTTCATTCAATTTTTATCACATGAACTTAACCACTTTCAGTATTCCACCCCCTTCCAGGGAACAAACCAAACCATTTGTAACAGTTTGAAACAAAAAGCTTTTTTTGAGAAAGCTGGTTTAAACATCATGTTCCCCCAAAAGCCACAAAACCTGTCTCTCCAAGGAAACATCAAGGCCAAAGCACAAGAAGCTACTTGATAAAACACTTTCCCTCTTGTACACTTATCACCCAGGAGAAAAACTCTGTGTAAACTTCCACTAAAACAGGCCAATGACTTGAGAAATCCCAAGAAAGAACAAAACTCCAACCCTGTTTTAATAACTTAGTCATTTTATCTTATGATAAAATTGCTTTCTTTTCTTTAATAATAAAAGCACATTCAAATACCTTCTCTGCTTAATTAACCACAATGATTTTAGAAACTTTTTAAGCAAACTTCTGACAACATACAATTACCATCAACATTAAACAAACTTGTTAGAATAATGATTTAGTTTGTTTATATCTATTTTTATTATTTTAAATTAATACCCATATTTATTAATATAAGCACTTATTTAATGTTGGCCATTTGAATAGAGCTCTTTTAATAATTTTTATTCATCAATTTAATATTACCATCCGGAGGTATCAAAATATACACTGACACTGAACAACCAGACAAACACGAAACAATTTATAACACATTAATAGAAACATATATCTTTGATTTTACTGCTTTTGAGAATTTTTCTGCAAACTCTATTGCTAAGTTTTCTTACTTTTCCAGTGGCTTAATTTTATTAGCATCTATCATCCCACAGCCTTAACATTATGTAAGCAGTAGGAGGTTTATAAAGTTGCTGCTGGAACTGAAGGGTTAACATCCACAGCTGGAGTTGAAGAGCTATTAACAGCTAGAAAAGTGCCCTAGGGATCACTTCCTGATTGCCATGGCAACACAAGCCTCTGTAGGAGGCTCTGGGTGGTCACTTTCAAAACATTCCTAGTCATACAGGTGTAAATTGGTCTCAAGCTGATCAGAGACAGAATCTTCCACCTCTGCATTTTCAGAGGGCTTACTAGATTCTGTTTGAAGAGGCTTAAGAGCCAGAGTAATAAGATGTTTAGCTGTCTCAGAAATGTGAGGAATATTCAAATAAGCTCTCCATTGGTGTAATAAGTCTCTTCCCCATAAATTAATTCCTACATCTGCAACATAAGGTTGCAGAGCAATCTCTTGTCCTTCTGGACCTTCTACCTTAAATATCTGAGTACTCTGGTAAACATCTGTCATTATTCCAACACCAGTGAAAACTGTAGGCACCTTTTGCAAAGTCCAAGATAGTGGCCAATATCGTTTAGCAATAATAGAGACATCAGCCCCAGTATCCACCAATCCTAAAAATATCTTTCCATTTATTTTTATGGTAATTTCAGGCCTTTCATCTCCAATTGCTGTTTGCCAATAAACTTTATGCCCAGTGGAACCAAATTCCTCTGCACGTTTTAAAGGAGGTTTAGGATACAGTAACAAAAGAAGTTGAGCTATGCTATCTCCTGATTCAATTTGATAGGGAGTTAAAGTTTTTACCAATAAACAAATTTCTCCATCAAAATTGGAGTTAATGATCCCGGTTTGCACCAAAACACCTTGGGTCATAAGACTGTTACGGCCAATAATGAAACCTACATTGTTTTTTGGGATAGGCCCTTTAATTCCTGTCATTTTTTGTATACCAAGTGAAGGCATAATAAACTTGGTTTCAGTTGAGGGAAGATCGACAGCTGCACTGCCTTTGGTAACTGCCTGAAGTTCTGTTATAGGCCGGAGTGAGCTGCTCCGTTGCTGACTGGGTAGATTTGGGCTAGGTTGGGAAATGTGCTCATATTGCTTTTCTGAGGGCCTTGAGCGAGGCCCGCTTGGAAGTTTCCCAACTTATTAATGAGACTGCCATTTTTATGATATTTAGAATGGCATTCATTGGCCCAGTGCAACCCCTTCTGACATATAGGACATATGCAAGTCGGTATTTATCTATTATTGCCACTAGGTGGCGCTCTTACACCAGTTTTGGCTTGGCAATCTTTTTTCATAAGACCTGGTTTCCCACATTTAAAGCAATTTAAATTATTAATCATAGGACTATGTCCCTTTATAGCAGCTGCAAGAAGGGTCATGTTATATGTATTAGACCCAATGTCTTGGCATGCTCTTATATAATCCTGTAAAGTATCTCTATTTGCCTTTATTGGACACATAAGCCCTTTTACACTCACTATTAGCATTATCAAAAACCAACATCAGAATAAGCATCTCTTTAAGGTCAGGCTGAGTTACTGTCTTGTTGACTACATCTGCCAGCTTAGCTACAAATTCAACGTAAGGTTCAGTATTTCCTTGAACACTTTTTGAAAATGATTGTACAGCCTGTCCAGGGGTGGAGATTTGTCACCACGCACCTAGGCAGCACAATTGAACTTGTATAATGGCAATATCATCATATTTAGCTTGGCAAGGAACCCCAGCCCATTGACCTCTTCCTAATATTTGTTCAGCAGTAATAGGCACTGGTGGATTTTGCTGTTGATTTTGTTGTGCTACAATATTAGCTTCATCAGCCCACCAAGTTTTAAATTGTAAAAATTCTGCTGGACTAAGAACAGCTGAGCTAACAAATTCCAGTCCCAAGGTATTAATCTGTCTGCTTGTGCCATTCCTTGCACCAATCCTTGAGTATAAGGAGAATTTACACCATATTCAGTGCATGCTTGTTTTAATTCTTTGATAGTTTTAAAAGGAATAGGAGCATGCTCATACTGTACAACCCCTTGGGGATTGGCATCATCTGCTGGAATTTGAGTTATTGTTACTGGAAAAGTAGAAAGGAGTTGCATAGCCTCTGAATCTCCTTCTCTACTTCCCTGTGTTATACTTTTCATAATTGAGGAGGATGGTGCTGGCCTAAAAACAGAAACTTTAGGAGGGTCATCAAATGTTATAAACAATGGATCAGTAGATACCTTAGGCAGTGTAGATGCTGGTTGAAAAGACAATAAATCATATTTTGGAGTGGACGGCATAACGACTGCTGGAAAAGTTCCATAAACTTCCTTTTTCCTTTCCTTCTTTTTATTAGACCTAAGTTTATCTGTTTTTGCCTGTTCATTAACCTTTTCAAGTATATTTTCTTTAAAATCACCATTAGCTTGCTCTGCTATCGGTCCAGCAATAGCAGTATCCTCTTTAATATCTTCATTTTCATCTGATTGTAAAGGTTCAAGAGCAATAGAAATAAGACTACACAAAGACCATACATGAAGGGGAATTATTTTTCCTTTTTGATAAACCCTTTTTAAAGCTTTCTTCATTAACTCCCAATGTTTCAGGCTTAAAATAACCTGCCCTTGTGGCTGAAACCAATAACAATATTTCTGTACAAGAGAAAAGAGTCCCTCAAAAGCAAGGATTTAATAGTTACACCGGTGCATTTTAATAAAGTTTTTAACACTCTACAGAACTCTTCAAAGTTTGACTGCTGATTATCCATTACCCTGATGATTACAAGGATGAAGCTTACCTTTTCTGTTTCTTTTTCTTTTAAAACCGCTCTCAGGAGCTCCTTGGTCCGTGCACTGACTGAACGAAAAGTTTCATTTTCAGAGCCCCACGTTGGGTGCCATATGTTGCCAGTCCCTGAAAATGGTGCCACGGATGAGAAAGAAAGAATAAGACAAAGAGAAAAAAAACTGGGATCAGGGAACTCTCTGTCTGATATGGAGAGAAAAGCCCAGCCACCTCCTAAGGTGTGGCTTTTATTTTGGCTTTAGAACAAAGAAAATATATATGTACATATACAAAGGCAATAGATACTTGACAGTTTACATTTTACTAAAATGAGCAAGTCTTAAAAGTTAATGGCTCAGTTCCTCTTTTCTTTCCTGAAATTCAGACATTGTAAATCTTACAAGATCAGGATGTTTCCCCACCCAGCTCCTATTAGCATGAGACTGGAGGGATTGTTTCCTACATACCAAGGTGACCTTCTTTTCTGTCAGTAGTCATGGCCTTTAATTGAAACTCCATCAGGATCTTTTTCTTAATTTCTTTAATTGCTCATTACTAGTGTATAGAAACTCTATTGATGTGGGTTTTTTTCTTTTTTGGCAGTAATAGTTTATTGAAGTTTATTAATGGAAGCTCAAATTGTGTGGGGACAAAACTCTTCTCATGTCAGGCCAAAGGGCGGTGCAGGAATGTTGAGTGATGTATTATTCAGCGAAATGGGTGCTAATGCAAAATACCAGAAATCTATTAGTCTTTATAAAGGGTATTTATTTGGGTAGAAGTCCACAGTTACTAGGCCATAAAGCATAAATTACTTCCTCACCAAAGTCTATTGCCATCTTTTGGAGCAGGATGGCTACCAACATCAGTGAAGGTTCAGGCTTCCTGGTTTCCTCTCTTCCCAGGGCTTGCTTGTCTCTGGGTTCAGCTCCTCTGCTATCTCCACAAATTCAACTTTATACTATGAAGCAAACAGCTTGTTTCTCTTCCTGGGACCATCTGTCTTTCCTCATGACCAATCTCCTCTGTGTGTTCACTTCCTGGGGCACCAACATTAAATCTTAGCATCAGAACTCCAACATCAAATACTCCAACTCAAAACTCCAAATCTGTCCTTTTTTATATCTTTTATCTTTGAGATCCCACCCACCCTTCTGACATGGTCCAATCAACACCCTAATCATAACTTAATCATGCCTAGATGAACAGAAAGTTTACATGCATAATGCAATATCTATTTTTGGAAAACATAACTATATCAAACTGCCAGACTGCTCCAGATGTGACCACAGACACATGGCAAACCAGCAAAAGAGTCAACTTTGAGCTAAGAAGAAGAGGGTCTTGGTGTCCTGGTCAGAACCTTGAACAGCCATGGAGGGCAGTACTTCCCTCCAGATGTGCAGATGCAGATAAGAGGGCAGATTAGACAGAAAAGGAACCATCCTGGAGACCCAAGAACAAGGATGGAGAGGGGTCTAGACCATGAGAAAAGGCCATGCCTGTGTCTCAGGCACTTTACCACCATCTCTGCCAAACCCAATGATGTATACCCTCATCCTTCTGAGGGCAGGGTCAGGTGCTAAAGGCTGCTTGTCAGCAGAGACATTCCTAGCACAGCCTGCCACCTCTCCCTGGTACCCACAATACACCCTGTGCTCTGGACCAGGTGTATCAGTCTGGTGGGATAAAACAACTTTCCCTTACTAGATAAGGGGACTGCTGGAACATTCTCTCCCCTATTGTCATGAGTATATATAAATATTCATTAGAGACAGCCTGACTCTGGTGGGCATGTTTTATGACATCCAGTTCATACCCTTTCATGTATCTGTCCCTGGCAGAGATGGAGTGAGGTTCCTTCACTATGGTACACAAATACAAGATAGGGGAGCTGTGAATAGGACATCTTCCTGTGTTGGCCAGGATTGATACCAGCTGGATATGGGCAACCAATGCCCACTAGTGGAATTGAGTTTGCTCCTTGTCTTCTCTAAGTGAGTAAAACATCTATCCATCAGAGCCTGTGTGAGCTACACTTTGTGCATGGTCTTGACATCTATAATGGAGGGGTTGCCATCACTTTAGGTGTCTCTTCTTCTACCCAACTCTGCTGGTCATGACAAAACTGTCCTTCCATGCACAGCTCTTGGGAGAAGACCCTAGGAGAAAAGAAGGTATCAAGGTGGGAAGATGAGTCCTACATGGGCTACCCCAGACACTAAAAGATCAGGACACCCCAAACCATGAATTGTTGTGGGAATCCTTTGATCTTTACATTTAAGAAATAGTTTGGAGGCCAATTTATCTGCCCACACAGAGAATTCTCCACTATCAGTTCAATTTCCTTTAACATTCTTGCCTTGCTCTGTTAATCAGTTATATTAGTCCTTTGCCACCACCTTATCTCCTACATGTATCACTAAATTTTTCTGAAATCTTGCTACACCACTATCAACCTGGAATTCTTATGATGTCATTTACAACCCTCATGTGCACAATACCTGCCTTCATGTTCAGAGTAATTCTTTGTGCCATCATGGGCTCTGCTGAACAGATTTCTGCAAGACTTTGCAAGACAGATTCCTGCAATTAGTGACCCCTATGTGACTCAGAAGGATAGGCGGTACAATCAGCATGTCAAAGGGATGAATTTTATCCGGATAACTCATCATCCCAAGGTAAAGAGAACAGCAATGTCTTCTCAGGATGGTTGCCTATGTGTGAAAAATACAGTCAGAGGTATTGTCTATTTCATCATGGGTTCAAGAATCTCTAAAGAACAAGAAGCTTTTGTTAAAACCATTTAGCAATTACTAAAGGCAGCTAACTATATGGTAAAAGAAACTCAACTATTTGCTTTATTAGAGTTAGTCCAAAATTTCTGCCCATGGTTTCCTGACCGAGGAACATTAGACTTAGAATTATGGGAGCAGGTGTGAAAATTTCTAAAAAGAAAATATGAACAGGGAGAGAAAATTCCCACCTCTGCTCTTAAAAGCTGGAGCCTAGTAAAAACAGCATTTTGCCCACTTTATCCCCTTCCCAGCTTACTGCCTTCAGGAGAGTCCCCACCCAAAAGTCCTATAGCTTTAGACAAAGAGAAAACTCCACTTCCTCCTCCCTTTCTGCTTCCTTTCCAAGTTGCTCTTAAAAAATCCACAATCCCTAAGGAAGAATACAGTTTACCCTGGATTACCCCTCCTCCACCCTCAGTATTCTTTGAAGATTAGACACCTTGCCCTGCTATGGAAAAATGTTTAAAAGAAGCCCTTGAAGCTGGAGAGTGCCACACTTTCCCAATAGCTCTCCAAAATTGACAGCCATGACATGATTCACATCCCTATTCTATATTCAAAGAATTGAGAAAAAATATCAGTGACAATGGCCTCCATAATTCTTTCACCAGAGGTATTTCAGAGGCCATAGCCAACAGCTACCTTATGTGCCCCTGGGACTGGAAATCTTTGTTAAAAATGTCATTCTCCCCAGCCCAGTATAGTGTCTGGCAATTAGAATATAAAGAAGGGTGTGCTCAAAAAACAATCCACAACATAAATATGCAAATACCTATAGGTGTAGACATGTTGAAAGGTATCGGCACTTTTCTTGAACCTCATGTTCAAGCACAACAAGATCAAAGAGTTTTTCTTCAGTGTTCTAAAATAGAAATAAATGTTTGCGGTAAAATTCCTGAATTAAAAGATAAACAGTGCTCCTTCACTACTGTCAGACAAGGAGCCTATAAATCCTATCTAGATTTTGTGAATAGATTACAAAATGCAATTACCCATCAAATTGACAACTCAGAAGCAGCAAACACATTGCTTCTCCAATTGGCCTATGGAAATGCTAACATCAGTTTTCAAAGAACCATCATGGGAATCCCTGTAATTGTTGTGTAACATTTATGTAATCTAAGCATCTTTTAAAATATATATGAAAAAAAAATTGATTGTTTAGGGAGCAGATGTGGCTCAAATGGTGGAGCACCTGCCTCCCACATAGGAAGTCCCAGGTTTGGTTCCCAGTGCCTCCTGAAAAACAAAAATGAACAACAAGCAAAACAAATGAAAAAGATACAGGCCATTATATATTTTGTCATAACTTACAAAATTGTGTGGGACAGATTGTAAGCTATAATGTAAACTATAATCCACAGTTAGTGGCAATGCTCCAATATGTGTTCATCAATTATAAGACATTTACCCCACTAATGAAGGATGTAGTTAATGTGGGAAAGTGTGGTAGGGAGAGTCAGTGGAGCATATGGGAAACTTTTATATTTTTTATGTAATATTTATGTAATTTAAAGCATTTAAAAATTTAAAAATTAAAAAAAAAGCAAAAGGAGTAAGTTTAGCTTGTCTTCCTAAAGCAGAGGGCTATTAGGGAGGAAAAGACTCATTATATGTTTAGAGTTGTAAATTCCAGTTGAAAGGGGCAGGTGAGGAGTGCTTATCTTCCTAAGGATGTGGATTCCAGGAAGAAAAGTGAGGAGGGGAGAGAGGGATGGGGTGCTTATATCCTAAAGCTGTGGGTTTCTGCTGAGGAGTTTAGGGCCACAGCAATTCTTTTATCATTCCCCCTTTGATGCCCTTACAATTTCTTATGGGGCATCACCTGCTAACATGGGAATATTTCTATAGTCCCCAAGGGCTGATATTTAACATGAGGCATTACCTGGTGTTTAAAGGAATCTAAGTGAGAAGGATGTATTGTGTTAGTTATGGTAGAACACATAGCCTGAAAGTTAAGAGGAAGAAGACTGAGGCTATTACTGGCATGAATGGCAAAATCCAGGAAAGTAGATACTGGAAGAAGTTCCATGTGCAGATGCCTGGTATACATGGTTTAAGTGGTCTTTGGCTCATTCTTTTAGCTGGGCCACCTTGCCCGTAACTATCCCTGAGGAATTTGCATAGAAACAGCATTCTTCCCCAGGGCCTGGCAGATGTCCCCTGAACCTGTGGTGAGCATATCTAATCCTCATTTGTTTTGTAAAACTACTTCTGCCAATGAGTCTATCTGGTCTTGCAAGCCATTGAGGGACATCTTCAAGGTCATTTGATGTTTCCCATGTTAGGGTTTGTATGCTCTTCTGACCAACTGTGAGTGAGGCCCCTGCTACTTCTGTGCTCCTGAATACTCTTTGTCCTAAGAGTAGTGGAATTACTTGTATTGCTTGTTTGGCTCAGGAGAGCTCTCCAGGCAATTCTTCTTCATACACTGACAATGATGGTACTAGCCATGCCAGGTAACAGATGCCCTGGCCATCCTGTGGTAGGCACCATTAGGCATTGGTGACACAGACACAGTTGGTGGAGTTTGTGGCACATCGGTCAGCTTCATTGAGTGGGCACGTGGTGTTACACTTAGCCTTTCCAAGAAGGAGTATGGTTGAAGCCCTGGTAGTTATGTTTTTACATTTAGCCAGTTTTCCTGGGGGTTTGCTTATGCAGAGAGGACTCCAGTGCCACCTCTCATGCCCAATAATCTGGGTTTAAGATGCCAGTAGGGACTTGGTCCTGCAGCCACTTCCAGGCTTTCATCAGAATCCTTCCTCTCTCCTCCATATTAAACAAAGTCAGGCCATTTTACATCTTGTCAAAACCTATAAAATTGGGCAGTGCAAAGAGTAAAACATAATGTAAATAGACCTTACTTAGTAACAATGCTTAGGTATATTTTCATCAATTGTAACAAATGTACCACACTAATGAAAGATGTTATTGGGGAACATTGTGGGAGGGGTAAGAGGTGGGGTATATGGGAATCCTTTATATATTTGTTGTAATATTTATATAATCTGAAGCTTCTTTAAAAATTAAAAAAAAAAATTTAAAAAAAAATCAAAGTCAGTTGGAGTTGGTGGCAATCATCCTAAGTAGGATGATGGGTTGGTAAAATGGATTCCATGAGATCTATAAGGGCCTGGGGCTTTTCTGAGTAAGAGGGTGTGTGGTGCCTCCAGATTAAGAGGTCTGAAGTTGTGAAGGGCTGGTAGTACAAAACAAGCCTCCTGGGTCTGATGGTCCCACCCTCTCTGATCTGAGCTAAACCCTGTGTTTCATGGAGGGGCATCTGTAAAATGGGTTGTGCCAACCAGAGCCTCCTTGTTATTGGGGTTATGGGGCTTTCCTCAGAGGGGGTCAATACTCCCAGGAGGACTGAAGGTGGGGGATGTTTCAGGGAGATCTGCCTACACTCCCAGGCTAGGATGAGTGACCAAAGATGGGGGTGTTACTGAAAGATCTGCCTGCACTCCCAGGCTTGGAGGAGCGGCTAGAGAGGCCAGAACATATGGCAGTGGTGGTGGGGGTGGTAGGTCCTCTTCTGAGGACCCCTGATGAATGACAGGCTTCCCAAACCCGATAACCTCTGCAATCAAGACCCTGCTCTGTCCCTATTTTCCAGCACACAATCGAATCCAAGTGGGCAGCATCTGGGCTATCTATAACCAAGAGTCAATATAGGGAAATTGATCAGGGATTTTAGGAGTTCCTGTGACAACCAGCCACACTGCACAGACCCTGGTTATATCCAGGGTCCCTTCTGAAGGCCAGTCTATGTTAAAAGTGGGCCATTCTACTTCATATAAAGTGTGGAGTGTGCTGGGGTTCCTCCAGATGCTATAATCTCTGGAAAAGCCTTTTTTAAAAATCTTGATCATGCAGTTTAAGATGGTAGGTTTTGACTGTCATAAGACCATATCCTGTGTTGGTGGTGCAAGCCAGACAAAGCAAATGGGTTGCCTCTTCTGAGGCCACTCAGATGTCCACCTATCCACATCTCTCATGAGAACTTCAGCTTATCTTGGCTAAGGTGCCTGAGCAGAGTTCAGTGTTGGCTGTCATGCCATATGACATAGTTGTGGAAAACAGGTAAGGGCCCACACTGGCTCTGTAGCACAGGCTGTGGATTGACAGACTGGAATAACAGAGGCAAGCCTCTGTCATCCTCACTCACATACACAATCACTCAGAGATTATGCATTCCCTCCCACAGGGACTGCCCTATCCTGGGATCTCAAAATTTGAGACTTTGGGATTTGATCAATCTCCTTCCTTCTATAGATGAGCCTGACTGAAGACTTGGCACCCTGGGCCTTACCTTTCCAGAGTCTTCTGGCACTATTCAGTCCCCTCACCACTGAGTCAGGCCTGGATGTGAGGATGCACCACATGGGGACAGCCTTCAAAGGAGGTCCTGTTAAGAGAACATGTGGTGCCCACCTCATTCTTTCCCTTGGAGATCCCTGTCAGCTGTGCCTGTCAGCCCCAAGCTAAAGCAACAATGGGCCTGCTTGGCAGGGCTTTCCTGGTCAGGGTACCAAATGTTGTGGCAGACAAAATGAAAAACCCAAGTGTGCACTCTGAGAGGCAGAGGAGAAAAGTGTTATTACACATCGTCCCAGAAGAGAGTCAAGTCTCCAAAAAATCTGAGTACCCTGTTTTCATTTTCATAAGTTTATATAGAGACTCTAAATGGGCAAATTCCTAATCAAGTGGGCAGGCAGGGGCTACTAAAGCAAAAGGAGTGGATTTAACTTATCTTCCTAAAGCACAGAGCTATTAGAGAGGAAAAGAGTCATTATCTGTTTAGAGTTGTAAATTCCAATTAAAAGGGGCAGGTGGGGAGTGCTTATCTTCCCAAATATGTGGATTCCAGGGACAAAAGGGAGAAAGGGGGAAAGGGATGGGGGTTGTTTATCTTCCTATAGCTGTGGGTTTCTGCTGAGGGGAGTTAGTCTGCTGTACTTCCTTTATCATGTTCTCCTAGGGGCCACTGTTCAAATCTCCCTCCTGCCTTTAACTTGGCTTTCTAATAAGCCAGTTTGGTTTGAGCACTCACTTCTTAAAGGGGAAAAATTACAACAAGCCCATATGCTAGTAAAACAACTCTTAGAAGCAGGGCACATAGAACCATCTAATAGTCCTTGGAGTACCCCCATTTTTGTCATTCCTAAAAAGTCTGGAAATAAAGGAGTTCAATTAAAGGCCCTGACTAGTGACAGAAAGCAGGCCACCTTGGTATGTAGGAGACAGGCATCTCTAGTCTGAAGACACTAAGAAGATCTGGTAGGAGCCTGGTAGAGAAGCAATCTGTGATTCAAAAAGTATATCTGGTAAAAGTCAGATAATGATTAACAAGGTCTGATATGTGCAGGAATGTAAAGGTAACTGAACCATTAACTCTAAAGACTTGCTGACTTTAGTAAAGTGTAGCCCATCACATATCTATTACCCTTACACATGCGCACATGTATTTTCTTTGTTCTAAAGCTAAATAAAAGCAATGATGGTTTATGCAGTGGCACTCTCCTCCCCTTGGATGGAGGGTCCCATGACCCCAGCTATCTCTTGTTTTTTCTCATCTTTTCTCATCTGTGGCACCATTTTCATGGACCTAGTTTCAGAACATCAACATGGAAAATGGTGACTTCTTCATGATCTTTATCAAGTTAATGCCATCCTCCAACCCATGGGTCCACTCTAATTAGGGATTCCAAATCCCACAATAATTCCTAAATATTGGCCTTTGTTAGTCATAGATTTAAAAGACTGCCTCTTCACCATCCCTTTTGCAGAAACAGACAAAGAAAAATTTGCATTCTCCCTTCCAGCCATTAACAATCAGGAGAATTTAACTAGATACAAATGGAAAGTTTTACTCAAGGAATGCTTAACAGCCCCACCATGTGTCACCATTATTTATGTCCAGCTTTAATCCCTACCTGCACTGCTTTTTCACAAGTGCTTATTTATCATTACATGGGTGATATCCTAGGCAGCCCCTTCTGCGATGCTCTTAAACAAACTTTACAGACTTCTAAAAATTGCACTAAATTAAGCCAGCCTCCAAATAGCTCCTGATAAAGTTCAATAACCCAGCCCTGGAAATACCTAGGAACTGATAAACCATGCCATTCAAAAGAAAGAAGTAAAGTGCAGAGACCCCCAGCTTCCCATTAAGTTATTTCTCTTCCCCACTGCCTTAACTCCCATGGGAATGTTAGAACAATTACTTCCACAATTAGGATACTCAGAGTGGATTTTTTCCTCATAAAACTACCACTCTATGTGTTCATAATCCAGCCCAAATCCTATTCAAGGGTCCTCTGAGATGCCAACAGTTAACCAGCTTTGACCCAGATACCATTCATATTTCCTTATCAGAAGAGCATTTTCAACAAGCCCTTTATAACGCTATAGAACTTCAAGCCACTTTGGCAGCTTTTCTTGGGCAAATTAAATTTTCTCTACCCACTGATAAATTGCTTCTTCAACTCCCCATATTAAATCTCAAACCGCCTCATGTTATAAGCCCAGTTCCTCTTCCTAAGGCAATTAACATTTTTCTCAATGGCTCAGAAAAAACTTCTAAAGCCACCATCACTTGGAATGTACAATCTAAGTGGTCTCATGCAGTTACTAAAAATCATAGGTCTACTCAAAGAGCTGAACTAGCCACTGCCATTATGGCATTAAACAATTCCCTTCTCAGCCTATTAATATTATTTATGATTCTGGTTACATAGTTTATACCCTTAGAAAACTTAGAGCAAACAATAATACCTTTTTCAGACCAAGAATTATATTCCCTTTTTATAACCTTGCAGTCCATACTTGATAAATGCGAGCACTCCATTTATGCCCCCACACAGGGCTACCAGCCCCCCTAAAAGAAGAAAATCAATGAGGAGACACCCCACTGGGAGCAACCTTAGCCTTCCAACAAGCTCACATTTCTCATTACTTTTATCATCAAAATGCCAAATTTTTAGTCAAAAATTTGATCTTACACACCCTCAAGTCAAACAAATCATACAAGCATGTCATGACTGTCAATGTTATACCAACCTTAGTTTGCCTTCAGGAACAAATCCCAGAGGCCTTCTACCTAATCAAATCTGGAGACTGATGTTACTCATATCCTCCATTCAGCAGTCTCCATTATTTACATGTGTCCTGTGACACTTTTTCAGATTTTAGTCATGCTACCCCTTTATCAGGAGAAAGTACTAAACATATTCAATCCCACCTTCTAGAAGCAGTTAGTAACTTGGGAAAACCCCACACCTTAAAAACAGATAATGGTCCTGGCTACACTTCCTTAACTTTCAAAGTCTTTACACAACAATGGAATATTACCCACAATACCAATATCCCATATAATCCTACAGGGCAAGCCATTATTGAAAGAACTCATCAAACCTTAAAAAATATTATTAAAAATAAAAAAGGGGAGACTATAGACACTGCCTCTAGAAATATTATAGCCTTAGTACCATATACTTTAAATTTCCTAAACTGTGACAAACATGCCCTCACAGCAGCTGAGAAACATTTCTCCTCTCAACAAAAGGATCCTCAAACCAGAGCAAAATTTCTCTATATGGATCCTTTAGGAGATGGATCCTTGAAAGGTCCTTATGAACTCATAACATGAGGGTGAGAGTATGCTTGTGTGCTTATTCCTACACACCTGCAGTGAAGCTATGCCACAAGCTGGAAGGACCCCTCCCCATTCATCCTGACTTCACAAATGGAAAGGAAGACAATGGAGGAACAGAGAAACTCCAGAAACCAGCCCTGCTGCAACACCATCCCAGCTCAGGGATTAACATGGGGGAGCCTTAAACTTTTAGATCAAAAGGCTACTAAAATACATTCTTGTTCCAGGGCTCTTCCCATTCTTGAAAATAGATTCATAGTATACTTAGCATAGTAGTTTCCAACTCTGCCAAGTACTGAAATTTCTACTTTGATTTCTCCTTTTCAAACACCTTCTTCTACTCTCCTTAGCTAATCCTCACCACTATTGGACTCACATCCTAAACCTCCATTTTTAATTTAGTCACTTGGTGGGACCCTGAACCCCTGCTTTCCTTCAACACCACATGGACTGGAGGAAACTGCATCCCTCCTGGCCCCCTCTCAGAGGGCATTGATTGCTTACCCATCAATCATTCTATGAAGTTCTTATCCAATTTAACCACATTATGCTTCTCATGCACCCTTCATACAGAGTGCCCTCAAGTTATCCCTCATTTTTACCTACATTACTCCCTGAAATCCAATTCACAACTCCTTAACCTCACCTTCAATAGAGCTATCTCAAATAACTTCCTCATTCTATCCCATCAACTATGATCCTTCTCATTTAAGCCATTGCCCCCAAAACCCTACCTGGAACCCTAAGTTCCTTGACATTGCCTGGCTCCCCTGTCAATCTCTCCTCCCTTGTAAAAGCCCCCTATTATTTAATCTCACTATCTTTGTCTAAGGTCTGCGTGGACACTTATCTAGCAACAATATTATTCTTCATTTCTCCAATACCTCTAACTTTAGCATTAAATGGACCAACACAAATTCTTACATAGGATGTAAGAATTTCTATCTCCTATACTTTAATGTTGGGTAAATGTTATGTTTTATTGTTGCTTGGTAGTTTGTCGAGTGGTTTTTGGACTAGGTTTGGTTCAATGTAGTCAGTGTATCTGAAATCTTCAGGGTGTAAACTGGATGCTTTGTTTAAGCTACACTTTGGTTATCCAAGCACACTTTCCAGTATGCTTACCTTGTTAAGACTTGTCTCTTCTCATATTGTAATTAAGCTAGTAGGATGTTACTGTGGATTTGAATAATTGAAGAGGGTGACAGGGCGGTGTGTGGGTGCTTTATGGCCTAATTCAGCTAAGCTCTCTATTCTTAGTTTACTGCTAAATCCACCTCATGCTTAAGGGTGTTTCATTAAGGTTTTCATGGGTGTTCTAGTTTTTAGAAAATGTAGCCCATATCTTCCCATCCCATAGGCTACACCTTGACCTAACGTCTTTGTGTGTATTATTGCGCTCACTGTGGTCCCTTGTTAGGGTTTGCTGAAGATGGCGGTATAGAGGCTGTATTAGCGAGGGGTGGTGAGGTGTAACGGGTTTTATCGATTATAGAACAGTCTCCTCTAGAAGAATGTAAAGCACCGCAAGTCCTTTGAGTTTTAAGCTATTGCTAGCAGTACTCTGGCGAACAGTTTTGTTTGTGAATTGTCTTGGTTTAGGGCCAGGCATAGTGGGGTATCTAATCCCAGTTTGGGTCCTGGCTATCATGAATTCGGGTTTGCTAAAATCACTTTCGTGGAGTATTTTTGTTTTTACTAGGGCTTTTTACGGCACAGTGAAAATTTAACTTTATTAGCAGTAGTGCCCGAAACATGCTTTACGCCGGGGACTATTAATTTCGGTTAATCGTATGACCGCGGTTGCTGGCACGAGATTTACCAACTCTGTATGACAGCATAACTTAGTCGAGCTTTCGCTCATCGCTTAATTTTTATCACTGCTGTATCCCGTGGGGGTGTGGTTGAGCAAAGCGTCGTGAGCTACTATTGTGGTTAGTGTGCTTGATAGCAGAGGCCTAGAGGGCATTCTCACTGGGGCGCTGATACTTGCATGTGTAATTTTGCTGTTAATTAATAGTAAGGCCAGGACCAGACCTATGTGTCTATGGAGTCGTTTGGGCTCATTTAGGCATTTTTAGTGGCTTGCTTTGTCTTAAGCTACATGGACGTCATAGCGGGTTTTGGTTGGGGTTGGTGTGATGGTAAGTTATGGTACACTTTGTCTCAGTTTTTAGTGAAGAAATTTTATTTAAAAAATTAGCGATAAAATAATTTGCAGTATTTTTGTCTCAGTTTTTGGTGAAGAATTTTATTTAAAAAATTAGCAATAAAATAATTTGCAGTATTTTTGTCTCCGTTTTTGGTGAAGAATTTTATTTAAAAAATTAGTGATAAAATAATTTACAGTATTTTTGTCTCAGTTTTTAGTGAAGAACTTTATTTAAAAAATTAGCCATAAAATAATTTGCAGTGTGTTGGTAATGTTTGTTTTGGGTTTTTAGTAGTGCCGAATTGCTCTTCTTGGTGTCATTGTCCTATTTTTGGGGTTTGGTAGGATTTTAAGGTGGCATTGGGAGTGGTAGTTTTGGTAAGGGGGAGGGGTTGGAAGTAGAAACTAGTATATCATATACACGCGTATGTGTATGCGTATGTGCGCTAAAGAGCTATGTCCTGTAACCATTGACTGAATAACACCTTACAACTGGAAATGTTAGACAAGCTAGTCAGTTAATATGCGCTTGAAAGGTAGAGACTATGGTCGTTGTAAATTCCTATGTCTTGTGACCATTGACTGAATAACACCTTATGAATGGCCATGCTGAAGGAGTCCATGTTCAATCAGAAGCCCAGCTACAAGTTAATTGACTGCGTCGAGGCCGGTTTGAGGCCGTAGGTGAATCGGTGAGATTACCGCCCCCCCAAAAAAAATACTAAATGTATGGCTGCACAGGTGATGCAAGATCACGGTTAGTTTAGTCATAAGTCCATCGAGATGTCTTATTTAAGGGGAAAGAGTGGGCGATTTTAGGTGAGATGGCCCTGAAGAAAGAACCAGATGCCAGATATAGTTTCAGTTTAGAAACCCCCCGGGTTATGGGCCCGGAGCTAGGAGAGGGATACGTGCTTGGGGGATTGCTGGTTTCTCGGGTGTTGGTGGTTAAGGGATTCCGGTTGGAGGAGGTTCGTGTATGACGTTTTACTGACACAATGCCTTATGTGATAAGTGTATGTACGATTATACATAGGATGTATCCTCAGGCCCTAATCTGTATGGAAATCACCAATTCTTCAAGATCATTATTCAGTCCATGGCATTTACAAACCTGGCACCTTTGGACTGCCTTTCCTTATGATTTGTACCTCCCACCCTTTTATGCTGTTTTTAGCCCCTTTCCTGATAGCAACTTCACTAATCGTGCATTTAATTTTACCATTCAGAAGCTTATTTTATTTCCTGCATATCTCATGAAAATATCATTCAACTGAATATCACTTCCATATTTTTACTTAAAAGGCAAGTGTAGGCTTATCTCCCAGTTTATTTATCTCATCCCTGAGAAGAATCCTCAGGGATAGCCCAACTCAACAAAGCCTTTTTGCTGCTTAGACATAAAAGATTCATTGGTACACTTATTACTTTCATTATTTCAGTCATTATCATAGCTGTCACTGCCACCACCATAGCAGTCACCTTGTCAAAATTTTTTCAAACTGCTCATGCTGTTAATCAAATTCTGACCAATGTTAATGGTGAACTTTTAACTCAAACTCATGTCAATTATAATATTGTAACCAAACTTGATGCTTTAGAAACCTCTGCACTCTGGATAGGTGAAAAACAACAAGCTCAGCTTACCAGACAACATTTGCAGTGCAACTGGGAACATTTTAAAATTTGTGTCACCTCTTTGCCTTGGAATACCTCCCAACTTTCTTGGGAACAAGTTAAAACTCACCTTCAAGGATCCTTCTCCTCCCATTTACAGGGAGAAGTACTGGCTCTCCAACAACCCCTGGAACATCAATTATCTCTAATACAACATCCTACTCAGCTAAATATGTTTCAAACACTTAATGAAAATTTACAGTGGTTAAATCCCTCAGATTGGTTTTGTGGCCTAAACATATGAATCTGTATAATATCACTCATTGGAATAATCATGCTTCTTGTTTTATTATAAATTCTTAGGTTAATCTGCAACACACTTTCTCAAGCTCATCACGTTGAAAAGAAATTCATTGCCCTGGCCACTGTTTCAACTTTCTCACTTGCCACATCTGGAAATCAAGAACGGTGAAACAAAATGGGGTGAGACTTTGGGGCCCTTTGGTTAAAACACCTTTGATTTAATTTCTTACTCCATGGTCTCCTTTCCCTCCTTCTCAACTGCCTACCTATTTGCCTGACTCTGTGACACCTTTCTCTTCCTGCACAAAGTTTTTCTGGTGCCCCCCTTCCCGATGTTCTATTATAACCTGGATGTGTCCTGTACATTTCCCACTCATAGGATTGCCTTGTGCTATGTGACTGACATCCCTAGGTTGACTAGGCCTTCAAGAGCTGATGTCAAACTATCTCCTCCCTGATATCTTGTGTTGGGTCCCCTCTGCATTAGAAACCTGGATTCCCCAAAGCAATTGTCCAGAGCTGGGGCCCCACCTATGGGGAAGGAAGTCTCAAGGCTGGTGCTGGGCATGGAGGCCATGAAGGCATAAGCTATCAAAGAACACTTCACCCTGCTTGGACCCAGAGGAGGGCTGGTTAGCCAGAGATGGGCATGATTCCTTAGAAGGAACATTCAAAGAGAGGCACAGTCACAGGGGGGCCATTAGAAGAGAATTTGAGGCTGTACAGAGGTAGGACACTGACCCTCACCCCTCCCAAGGGAGGTCTCCTGCTACCATGCCTATCTTGTTTCCCACACACAGCCCAGTTCAGAACCCAAATAGCAGGCAGTGACCTGGCCTTACTATTACTATCTAAATTTGTTTCTCATTGTATTACTTTGAAGTATCAGGAAGGATTGTGTCAGGACACTTTTTCATTCCTCTTTTTCTTCTTATTTAAACAGAAAAGGGGGAGATGAGGGAATCCTCTGATCTTTACATATAAGAAATGACTTGGAAGCCTGTTTTCTCTGCCCACGCAGAAAAATCACCACTCCGGCTTATCTTATCTCCCTTATCTCCTACCTTATCTCCTAAGTCTATCACTAAATGTTTCTGTAATTCTGCTTCACCATTATCAGCCTGGAATTCTTATGAGATTATTTATACCCCTCAAATGCATAATACCTGCCTGCTCCCCTGCACCTTCACCCTGACCTTGATTGTGGAAAAGTCCTGAATAAAAACCATGCTAAGGATCAGCTTGGAAGGAGAGCTTCTTCAGCTGTTCTTCCCTTGATCTTTCAACCTCCATGTTCAGAGAAATTTCATTGCACCATCACAGGCTCCTCCAGTGAGACCCCTACAAGACTTTGCAGGATGGGTTCCTGCACACCTGTTCTTTGTTTTGGATAAGTTCAATATTGTCATGACTCTGAGAATATTATAGGTTTTGATTCTTTTACATTTAACTATAATTTGTTTACTGAATATATTCCTTTTATCCCTCAGAATTTTTTTCAGTTTTTAAAAAATCTGGGTCTATTTCATGTTAAAATGTATTTCAATTTCGGGTTGTGTTAACTTTCTCTTTATAGTTAAGAATGAAGAAAAAATGTGGCCTGGATTTTTTGTGGTTGGGTGTATATGACTGGTGCAATTTGTTCAGAGTCATTAGGCAAAGCAACAGCCATTGGGCTTTGAAGCAAAAGCCACATTGCAGAGTTCATTTATTCTAGGCATGTTCATTTATTTTTAGTAAATGACTCTAAGTTTTTACAGATATAGCCAATATCCTGGATCCACTGGTTCTATGTTCAAAGAGAAAGATAAGATTGAGGAACTCATTAGCTTCCACAAAGACATCAATACCTGTAGGTTTTTAGTCAGAAAAGTAGCTATAATAATATTGGATGAAATAGACTTTAACTGTAAAACTATTGGAAGAAAGAAAGACACTATATATTAATAAAATGGGTAATCTTTCAAGAAGAAAGAACAATAAACATTTATGCACCTAATTCAGGGTGCCCCAAAATACATGAGACAAACATTGGGAAAATAGGGGAGAAATAGAAGCCTCAACAATTATAGTGGTATGCTTTAATACACCACTATCATCATTAGACAGAACATCTCAACAGAGGGTCATTAAAGAAACAGAGACCTTCAATAACAAGTTACTTGATCTAGACCTAATAGGCTTATACAGAACATTATAACCAAATACAATAAGATATACATTTCTTCTTGAGTTCACATGGATCATTCTCAAGGACAGACCACACACTAGGTCACAGAACACGTCTCAACAAATTATGTATAGCATCTTAAAGATTGCTTTGTAAGTAAATGTACCAAATGAATGAATATATCATTTATGGGTTCATTGTTGAATTCCTATCTCTTTTTTTTTTTGTATTTCTTTATTGTATTTTTTAATAAGTATTTTATTTCAAATTCAGAGAAATAAAAGAACATGAAAAGGCAGTTTAACAAATGATGGAAACACACTTAAAAACTTCTTATTCAGGCACCATTATCATCTAATAGTGTTCAGAAAGATAAACAGATAAACACAGGAGAGTTAAATGACACAGTCAAGGTTTTCTTATAAATTAAAAAGATGAAGAGAAAAAATGCTGAATCATATTCATATCTCACAAAACCAAACCAGGTACATTTTAACCTTTAGAATTAATACTGTACCAACTTTGCTTTTGCTACAAAAACATTACAATATTTTGTTAACTACATTCCATAAATTACTTTAGGTATATTTTCCAGTTTAACCTCATATTCTTAAAACCTTTTTGTAGAATATGCTTGTATATATATTAACCACATCTTCATCTATTTCCAACATGATTGTTATACATTCCCAGTATCATTTTCCAGCTGTCCTCCATTATTAATCATCCTAGATTACTCAGTTCAGCCATAATCACATCCATAAATCAAGTTTGTTACATTCATTATAATGTGTTACCAAGTCCAACCACACATTTATATTAGACCTTATTAAAGATTCTGTGTACATGCAGTATTTTTCTCACCCCACATTCTGTCTCCCACCAACTTATACTTCAAAGTGCAACTCCATAAGTTTTCTCTTTGTTTTTAGTTCATATTAGTGAAACCAGACAATATCAGTCCTTTTGTGTCTGGCTTATGTCACACAACACAATATCCTCAAGATTTTTGCATGTTGTCATGTGCTTTCCCAATTGAGTTCTTCTTACAGCTGAATAATATTCCATTTATGTATATACCACATCTTGTTTATCTACTCATCAGTTGACAAACAGTTATGTTTCCATCTTTTAGCAATTGTGAATAATGCCAATTTCAACATCTGTTTAAAAATATCTCTTTGCTTGCTTGCTTCAGTTCTTTGGAATATATTCTTAATAGTGGGATTGATGGATCATATGGCAGTTCTATATTTAGTTTCCTGAGGAACAGCTCGATCATTTTCAACAGAAGTTGCACAATTTTACAATCCCACCAACAGTGAATGAGTTTTCCTATTTCTCCACATCTTCTCCATCCCTTGAAGTTTTCAATTCTTTTAATGCTGGCCATTGAGTGTGGTGTGACATGATATCTCATTTTAGTTTTGATTTGCATTTCCTTAATAGCTAGTGATGTTGAAATATTTCATGCACCTTTTGTCCATTTTATTTTGACTTTGGAAAAATGTCAGTTCAATTCTTTTGCATGAGAGTTTGCTTGCAATTTTGTCATCAAGTTGTGTGATCTCTATATAAAATGGGGATCAATCCCTTATCAGATATAAGTTTTCAAAATATTTTTTCCAGCTGTCCTCCAACATTAATCTTCCTAGATTACTCATTTCAGCCACAAACACATCCTTTTTTTTCCCTTTGTGTAGGCTTTTAACTTTTTTGACAAAGTATTTTGAAGGAAAATTCAATTTACTTTTGAGGCTATCTTATTTTTCTCTTTTATGTATATATATATATATTTGCTCATGCTTGGGGTGTAAGGTCCAAGAATCCACCACCAAACACAGGATCTTAAAGATGTTTCCTAATATTTTCTTTTAAGAGTTTTATGCTTATATTATTTATATTGAGGTCATTGATCAATTTTAAATTAATTTGTATATAAGATGTGTGACAAGGTCATCTTTCTTTCTTTTAGATGTGGAAATACTGTTTTCCCAGCACCATTTGTTTAATAGGCTATTCTGACCCAGCTGAGGGGGTTTGACAGCCTTGCCAAAAATCACTTGTCCATAGATGTGAGGGTCTCTTTCTGAACACTCGATTCAATTCCCACTGGTCAATATGACTATCTTTATACCAGTGTAATGTGGTTGTTTTTGTTGTTCTTCTTCTTTGTTTTTTTTTTCTCACCACTGTAGTAGATAAAATGCTTTAAAGCCTGGTAGTGAGAGTCTACCAACTTCATTCTTTTTTTTAAAGATATTTTTGGCTCTTCAGGGGCCCTTACCCTCCCATAGAAATTTGATAATTGGCTTTTCTAAATCTACAAAGAAGGACATTGGAATTTTTTTGAGATTACATCAAATCTGTAGATCAGTTTGAGTAGAATTGACATTTTAATAATCTATAGACTTCCAATCCATAAGCATGAAATATGTTTCATTTATTTAGATCATCATTGGTTTATTTTAGCAATGTTTTATCAATTTCTGAAAAGAAGTTCCTTATGTCCTTAGCTAAACTTATTCCTAAATATTTGATTCTTTTTGTCACTGTTGTAAGCAAAATATTTTTTCTTACCTCCTTCTCAGATAGCTCTTCAGTAGTGTATAAAATGTTCCCACTTTTTGCATATTAATCTTGTATCCTGCCACTTTACTGAAATTATAAATTCTAATAATTTATTTGTGGATTTTAAGGGATTTTTCAGAGTATAGGATCACGTCATCAGTGAATAACAAAAGTTTTCCTTTCTTATTTGGGTGCTTTTTATTTCTTTATCTTTCCTAAATGCTCTAGCTATAACTTCTAGCACAATTTTGAGTAACAGTGGAGATAATGGTCTTCCTCTTCTTCTTCCTGATCTCACTGGGAAAGCTTTCATTCTTTCACCGTTGTGTACAATGGTGTAGGTTTTTCTTATATGCAATTTATCATATTGTGAAAGTTTCCTTTTCTTCCAATCTAACTGAGATGTTTCATCAAAAAATGATATTGTATATTTTCAAACTGCTTTTCTGCATCAATTAAAAGGATTATATGATTGTTCAGTCTATGTCTTTTAATTGGGGAGATCAACCATTAACATTCAATGTCAATACTATAAAGGCATAACTTACTTTGTGCATTTTATTCCTTGGCTTTCTGTTGTCATATCTTACTATTGTCTTTTAATGCATTCAATTTCTCTTAAATGTCTTCATTTCTATACTCTTCTGCAAGTTTTTCTCCCTTGTCTTTTCATATGAAGCTGTATGGCAATATTTCATTTTCTGTACCTTAAATGTACCAAACCACTGTCTTATTGCCTCCATGGTTATTGAAGAGAGAGCAACAGTTAGCCTTATTAAAGCTCCCCTGTAAGTAATATACTGCTTTTCTGTTGCTGCTTTTAATATACTCTTTTTATCTTTGACCCTTGGGAATCTGAAGTAGATGTATCAGAGTAGGTTTATTAAGATTTATTCTGTTTGACATATGTTATCCATCTTGAATATTGATATCCATGCCTTTCAGAAGGACTGAAAAATTTTCAGGCAGTTTTCCTCAGATATTCTTTCTACCCCTTTTCTGTTCTCTTCTCTTTATGGGACACATTTAAAATGATTGTGCATTTCATGATGTCATTCAGTTCCCTGAGAACATTTTAAAATCTTTGCATTATTTGCTGTGTCTCTTCTCATGTTCAAAATTCCAAATACCCTGTCTTCAAATCCATGTATTCATTCTTCTAACATTTCAAATCTGTTGTTACATAACTGTAATGTATTTTTAATATCATCCATTGTGCCTTCCATTCCCATAAGCTCTGTGACATTCTTTTGAAGGCTTTCAAGTTGTCTTTTAAGCTCACCCAGTGTCACTTTAATATCCTTTACTCTTTAGTCATATTTTTCCCTTCATTTCCTTAAATTTATTAAGGTTCATTTAACATAATTTATTACTTTTCTTAAATTCTGAGCCTCATCTGGATTCTTGGCTTATTACTTTGCCTGGGCCATATCTTCCTGTTTCTTAGTGTGGGTTATTTTTTTGATGCCTAGGCCCCTGTTGATGGTTTTTCTCTGTTGATCTATTTCTCTCTTTTGCCTAGTGGTGTTATTTCACAATTTTTATGTGATTTTTTAGTGTAATTTTTTCTAAAACTTTAATATTGCCCTGCTTAAGTAGTTAAAAATGTGGCAGCAGGACTGCTAATGTGGCCTAAGCATGTCTACATTGCCTGGGAAAGAATAGGGAAGGACCAGTCTGTTTTCCTTCACTTTCCCAACTGGCCAGCAAATGGATCTCCTCAGCAAAATATTTCACTGGCCATGAATCTTTCAACTTCCACTACTTTTTTCTGAGTTCATGAGTTACGGTAGTTACATACACTAAAGAGAAACCACAGTCAGTCCTTCCTGACACACTCCCACTTTCTAGGGAGGAATCAGTTTTATCCACTATCTTTTGGGTTCTCAGCAGCTAGTGTTAATGAGGCTGTTTGCTACAAAGGTAGGGAACAGGCACATTCCAAGCTACAAGTTATCAAACTCATGGTTTTCCTTTTGGCTTCTCTTTCTCTGTGCAACCACTCTCCCTTGGATGGTGTGTGAGGCACTTCCCTGGTCTTCAGGAGTCCCCAGAGTTGCTCACTCTGACTAATTCTATGCCTTCACCCCTATTTTGCAAGAGAGAAGTGCTCTGTTTGAGCTACTCTAATGCCATCTTGGATGATCATTACATTGGTTAATAGCTAAGTATAACTCCCTGTATTAGTCAGTCAAAGGGATGCTGATGCAAAGTACCAGAAATCTCCTGGTTTTAGAAAGAGTGTTTATTGGGAGTAAAAGCTTACAAGGCCTTAAAGAGTCCCACTTAAGGTAACTTTTCTCAGCAATGTCTGTTGCCACATGTTGAAGTGAGATTGTGGGTGATATCTGCAAGAGTTCAGCTGTCCTCTTTCCTCTTAAGGCTCCATGGGCCCAGATTCTAACAATTCAGCTGTAGGCTGGAGGGCTGATTTCTTTCCAGGCTTTCTCAGATGCTCAGGGCTCTGATCTCTTCAGCTACAATTTATAAGTCAAGTGGCTCATATCTCCACAGGGCTTTAGCTGTTTGAGTCTTCTCCTTTCTGTCACAAGGCTGGACGAAAATGACCAAGTTCTCTCCTCTTCCATGTCTTCTTCTCTGTATCTTCTCCTGTGTGTCTTCTTGAGTGAGTGTATATTTATATAGCCCATCAAGGGAATGAAGACTAAACCCTGGTTCACACCGTACTGACATGGTTGAATCAAAACCCTATTCTTAATTTAATCAAGTAAATATAAAATCTTTGAACTTAATACAATAAAAAAAGTATCATGCCCAGAGGAACAGAATAGTATACAAACAGAATCCTTATCTTTTTTGGGTTCATAAATAATTTCAAGTTGCCATTTTCACTTTAACTCATACACAATCTAGACTGGATTTATGTTCCTAACTGAATCTCTGGATTTCTCTTCCAGAACAGTTTGCAGTGATGTGATGTGCCTAACCTGCTATTGCTTATATTAAAAAAGTTTTGTGTTTTACTGCCACCTGAGCCTCTCAGTGAATGTCTAGGTCTATGGAGTTGAGATGGTCCTGGAACCAAATCCCATTTGTGGTACATATGTATCAGAATGACCAGGATTAAATGGATTTGCAAAGTAAAGAATACCATACATATACTGAGTTCCTGAGGGAGAGCAATGCCCAAGACATTGTTGCACTGATGTTCCGTGAAATTCACAGATGAGATGGAGGCCAGTAGAGCTGTATGTTTCAAACTCTAATATTCTACTATGTGGCATGTTATCTATTGAAGCTTACAAATAGATATTAAAACTATTTTTTTCTTCACCTGAGTCTCTATTAGCCTTCCTTATTTCCTTTTCTGCCCTATTCTTTCTTTCTTAATTCTACATTTCATTTATGCTCTTTATGTCCCTTTCTACCTTTTCCTATTCCTCTTTCACATATTGTTTATCTTATTCTAAGCTCTTTAGGATTGCAGTTCTTCCTTATGAGTTATTCTGGTTCTTTGGCAATGTTCAAATGTGGCTCAGCCTTTCTTCTCATCTGTCTCATTGAGTAAGGATATTTCTAAACAGATACCAAATAAATTAAAATGGATAAGTTTAGATATATACAACAGTAAATAGGACAGATATTTTCTGACCATCATTCAGCTCATGGACAAAAGAATATAGAGATTGCTATATTTAAGAAATGGAAAATATTGTAGCATGGCCTGAAATACGTATTTAGTATATAGGTGTAACTGAGTAGTAATAGTGGGAAAGATATTGGAAATTTCAATGTGGGCCAAGACTAGTTTTCTTTTGTTTAAGGTTTGTATTATCTGCTTTTATTATTGTTTTATTTTAACATATCTATTTTCATATTTTAAGTAGGTTTCTTATAGACAGCATATCATTGGATCTTGTATTCGTATCAATTTTGACAATCTTTATTTTTAATGTGCTTGACCTTTCATATTTGAACTGATTATTGATATTGTTGGATTAAAGTCTACCAGCTTGCTATCTGCCTTATATGTGTTCCATTTCTTAATGAGACAAAAATCATAGATGAACAAAACAGATTCTAGTAGTGTTAAACCCTAAATTAGCCTACCCATAGGCCTTCATGGCAACCAGAGTAACGTAGAAAAGAAAAGTTTCCCACTGTCTCCTAAGTGTCTTATCTGAAAAGCACACAACCTCCCCTCCTTTGAACAATCCTGCAAGGACATCTCAACCTTGCAGCTGTGCCCCAGGCTATCAGGGCATTCTGTGCAAACGCTAGCTAACTGCCAAAATCCGCTTCTGTTTATCCTGCTTGCTTGCAAACTGTGACAGCAACCCCCTATAAAAAGAAGCCATTTTAAAACCTGGGTGCTGCAGTTCTCTCCTGCATGAGAGGTGCTGCAGACGCCCGCGGGCTTAGCTCAATAAACTTCATAAAAGTGGTTAAAGTCTGAGTGTGGTCGATCTCCTGGGTTATAACATTTGGAGGCCCCAGCGGGATCAACCGCGAGGTCCCCCTTAATTGGGGTCGACCTCCTCAGACTAAGCGGGAAGTGCCTCCACTTCCTCGCCTTTGCTTTTGATTCCGGATCGGATTCGGACTAGGACGGTGGCCTCGAGGAATTTGGTAAGGGATTCTCCCTTTTGTGTTGGCTCCGGAGCATTTGTGGGGGCTGTTGCAGGTGGGACGCCGCAGTACTGCATTCCCCGAATCAGGGACTGGACGCCCTCTCCTGATTTTGGAAACCGTTAGGTTTCACTTTGGTATTTGGCTGTGTGAGTGGGAGTGAGACTAGTCTCCAGTGTTTTGTTCGTTTGTCTGTCTATGTTCAATGTTTCTTGGTGTTTTAACTGTTTCAACCCTGACAGGATGGGACAAGGAAAATCCACTCCGCGGACTCCTCTTGAATGCATTCTTGCTAATTTTTCTGATTTCTTTAAGAGATCCTGTGACTATGGGAAGCCAGCAGGTCCAGGCTTCCTACGGACCCTCTGTGAACTTGAATGGCCAGCCTTCCGAATAGATTGGCCTTCGGAAGGCTCATTTGATTTATCTCTGTTGCTTGCTGTACGGTCTGTTGTTTATGGGGTTCCCCACCCCAACCAGAGGGTTTATATAGATGTTTGGATTGACATTGTGTATGATAAAGTAGATTATATCCAGAAATGCCAGAAACCAGGGAAGGGTGATATGTATGCAAGGGTAGGCAGAAAAACCATTTTAGTAGCTGCCCTGAAACCTCGAGGGGCACGGGGTCTCCCGAAAGAAAAGAAAGATGAGAAACCAGAGAAACAGAAACCCCGTTTATATCCTGTTCTGCTGGGGGAAACTAATGATATAACTGAAAGCTTATTTAACCCCCTGCCTTGCCCAAGAACTCCCTCACAGCAACAGGCCCCAGAACGCTCGCCCCAAGGGGAAGTCCAGAGTCCTCCCCACACGAGAGGGGGATCTCTCTATCAGCCCCCTCCACCAGGGCCTGATTCTTCAGTGCCCCTGTTGCCACTCAGAGAAGTTCCTCCTCAACCAGGGGCGCCTCCGGGCCATACTCGAATGATTTATGTCCCATTTTCCACCTCTGATCTCTATAATTGGAAACACCAGAATCCTCCTTTTTCAGAGGACCCCCAGAGGCTGATTTTGCTTTTAAAAAGTATTTTCCACACTCATCAGCTTACCTGAGATGATTGTCAACAGATTTTACAAACTTTGTTCACTTCTGAGGAGAAAGAATCCATCGGGAGGCTGCTAAGATTATCTTGGGGGACAATGAGGGGGACTCCCAAACTAGGAGGGATGAATTAGAGGAATTACTCCCTTCGAGTCCTCCTCGTTGAAACCCTAACACTGATGCAGGGATGACAGCCTTGCGCCACTATCGCCAGTCTCTTCTTAGGGGTCTAAGGGCTGCAGCTAAAAAGCCTACTAATTTAACTAAGGTTAGTGCAGTCATGCAAGATAAGAACAAATCCCCTACTGCTTTCTTAGAGAGATTATTGGAGGCATATCGAATGTACACCCCCTTAGACCCAAAAGATGAAAATAACAGACGAATGGTAAACATGGCATTCGTCTCTCAGTCGGCCCCAGATATTAGGAAAAAAAACTTCAAAAGCAAGAAGGGTTTAAAAGAAAAGCCAGAAGTAAATTGATAGAAATAGCTCAAAACGTTTTCCAAAATAGAAAAGATCCTATTCCGGAGCAGACCAAGCAGCTCTCACGAATCTTGCTGGCAGCACCAACCCGGAAACCCCATCCCTCCAAGGGACGGCCGGAGAGAGGAAACCTAAAAAAGAACCAATGTGCCTTTTGCAAGGGGATAGGGCACTGGAAAAAAGATTGTCCTAAGTTAATAGGCAAAAAGGCTCAAAAACCTAAGGAACCGGCCCGCTTCTTAATAAAAACTGAAGATTGAGGGGGTCAGGGTTCCTTCGCGCTTGGCCCCCAGGAACCCATGATAAAATTAACAGTCGAAGGGAAGCCAACTGAATTCCTAGTAGACACGGGGGCCACCTTTTCAGTTCTCCAAGAGACAACTGGGGAACTTTCATCCCAAAAAACTTCTATCATAGGGGCAACAGGAAAACCTAAATCTTACCCCTGGACTCAAGCCCAAATTACTGACTTAGGAAAGGGTACTGTTACCCATTCCTTCTTAGTAATGCCAGAATGCCCATACCCCCTCTTAGGCCGAAACTTGCTGCGAAAATTAAAGGCAACCATCTCCTTTAAAGATGGGGAAACAATTTTGCAATTGGGAGATCAGCTCCCTCAATCAATTATGTTAACTGTCCCTATCTCCGAAAAATATATTCTATTTGAACAAAAGCCCAAGGAGGCTATAGAAAAAAGCTATATCCAGGAACTACTTACTAAAATCCCCGGGGTCTAGGCAGAGAGCAACCCGCCAGGATTGGCTTTGCATCAACCCCTATCATTGTGCAACTCATGCGTACTGCTCTCCCCATCCAAGTCAAACAATACCCTATACCTCAGAAGGCAAGGGAAGGCATAGCAAAACATATCAAGATATTAAGAGAAGTGGGGATACTGACTCCCTGCCAATCACCCTGGAATACCCCCCTTTTACCAATAAAAAAGCCAGGGACCGAAGATTATAAACCAATACAAAACTAAGAAAAGTCAATAGAAGGGTTGAAACCATTCACCCCACTGTACCTAACCCTTATACTCTTCTGAGCTCTCTGCCTCCAGGACGAACTTTCTATTCTGTACTGAACCTGAAAGATGCCTTCTTCACCTTACCATTGGCCCCTCAGAGCCAACCCATCTTCGCCTTTGAGTGGACGGACCCCGAAGGGGATTTTCAGGCCAGCTAACCTGGACTAGACTCCCACAAGGATTCAAGAATTCTCCAACCATCTTTGATGAAGCCCTGAGCCGAGACCTCCTGGGATTCAGGGAATCCCACCCTCAGCACGCCTTGGCTACCGGATGTCCATGAAAAAGGCTCAGATCTGCGTGCAAAAAGCCACATATTTGGGCTACCATCTGGAAGAAGGTAAGAGGACCCTATCTCTGGGACGGATAAAAGCTATCCTGAATATCCCAACTCAAACCACCAAGTGCCAGGTACTAGAATTCCTAGGGGCGGTAGGCTACTGCAGGCTCTAGATACTTGGGTTTGCTAAAATTGCAAAACCCTTATATGCCTGCACAGGCAAAAAAAACCCTAACTTTCATTGAACTCAGGAGAAAAAACAGGCCTTTATAGCCCTCAAGCAAGTCTTAGCCTCAGCCCCTGCCTTAGCCCTACCTGACATCACGAAACCTTTTCAGCTGTTTGTAGCTGAAAAGAAGGGGATTGCCAAAGGGGTCCTCACTCAAACCTTAGGGCCTTGGAAACGCCCAGTGGCCTATCTCTCCAAGCAACTAGACCCTGTAGCTGCAGGATGGCCATCATGCATGAGAGCGATAGCTGCAACTGCCCTTCTTGTCAAGGGGGCACAAAAATTAACCTTGGGCCAGGACTTGCAGATTATCAGGGGCCACACCACTGAGGCCCTCCTTAGATCCCCACCTGACCGCTGAATTTCGAATGCGCGTCTTACTCAATATCAGGTGCTGCTACTAAATCCCCCTCAAGTCACTTTTTCTAAGTCCATGGCTCTCAACCCAGCTACTCTGTTGCTAGATTCTAAATATAGAAAAATTATCCATAATTGTCTGAACATTTTAGAGACTATCACTGGACCTAGATCTGACCTCCGGGACACTCCCCTAGAAAACCCAGACTACGAGCTTTATACTGATGGAAGCAGTTATCTAAAAAATGAACTGAAATATACAGGCGCAGCAGTAACCACGGAAAATCAAGTACTCTGGTCACAGGCCTTGCCCCAAGGAACCTCCGCCCAGAAAGCAGAACTAATTGCTCTGACCCAGGTGCTTCACTGGGCAAAAGATTTGAAGACCATCACCAACTCAGAGGTAACCCGTTGCTCAGCATGTGCTCAGGTCAACCCAGGGCCTCCAATCTCTCGCAGTGTAGGGGTCCGAATCAGAGGCCATGAACCAGGGGAACATTGAGAATTAGATTTTACTAAAATTGGAAAAAGCAAATACGGCTATAAATATCTCCTGGTCTTTATAGATACTTGCTCCGGATGAACTGAAGCTTTTGCCACCAAGCATGAGACTGCCAATGTAGTCGCCAGGCACCTCCTGACAGGAATCCTCCCACAATTTGGCTTACCCTTGGCATTGGAGTCTGACAATGGCCTGGCTTTCATAGCCAAGATATCCAAAAGTCTAGCCGAGGCACTTAAAATAAACTGAAAATTACGTTACATTTACAAGCCTCAGAACTCAGGACAGGTAGAAAGAATGAATAAAACTTTAAAGAAAACTTTAACTAAATTAAAATTGAAAACTAGAAAGAGTTGGGTAAGTCTTCTCCCTTTCGCCTTAATAAAAACCAGATGTACCCCTTATTTGAAACATTTAACCCCTTTTGAAATAATCTATAGAAAACCACCTCCCATAATCCCCAACTCCTAGCGCCATCGCACCCATTGAACTCCTTTTATAATTCTTTGCTAACCATGCTAGACTCTGTTTTCTCCCTTCTGAATGAAACTCAGCCGGCCGTCACCACTGAGTGTTGGCTCTGCGTCGATCCAGCACCACCATACTACGTGGGGATTGGTGCCAACCTAACGGGAGAAATGGCCCCCCGGAACGTCTCCTACACCGATGCTGACAACTTTGGAACTGGTATCCTGTCTGATTGTTCTCATCAGAGAAAACTCACCCTCAGCGATCTCCAAGGACAAGGGATCTGTTTCACCAGCGGCAGCTACTCCATAGACAACTCACCTTATAAAGACAATTGCCTGAACACTGTCCCCCTTACTGCTTCAGGATCCTTTTGAACTTTAATCACCCCCAATGGTACCTGGTTTGCCTGCTCATCTGGTATCACCCACTGCATTGCCCCTAGTAATGCTTCTAACCTATGTATTGGTGTTTATATCATTCCCCAGGTTTACCTATATGCTGAACCCTCAAGTACTGCCCACTTCCTAGCTCAGGATCAACATTTTAAACTGCAAAAAAGAACTCCAATTCTAGTCCCTATCTTAGCCACCTTAGGGATTGCAGGTTCAGCAGCCATAGGAGCTGGGGCCATGATTACCTCTGACATTGGTATTAAAAAACTTTCAGCTACTTTCTCTGCTGATGTCGCTCTCCTTCAAACCCAAATACAATATCTTAA
>JAKSZT010038682.1:5888208-5898251 GCA_026826555.1 Tolypeutes matacus
TAAAAGTGGTTAAAGTCTGAGTGTGGTCGATCTCCTGGGTTATAACAGTAGGGTAGACTGGAAAAAAAAAAGATGAACAATTGTGTAATATAAGATAAAAATAAAAGGTTTTCAAAATTGACCTGAGTACTGAAATTGAGTTAGAGGTAAATTCTCTTTTAGAAAAGTGTTCAAAGAAGTCCTCTCCTATATGATTGTCTTGAGTGAAAACCTGAATGAAAATGTCATGGACAGGAGACATGAAAATCTTGTGCAATATATAATATTAAGCTAGGTTTCAAATTCATGAGAAAACATTCATAAGTACAATTATCAATATCAAGGGCTTGGCATAATGGTCTATCTTCCTTCACTAGGCACTACCCATGTACTCAGGGAATTCTTGCTGTTCTATTAGAGAATGTAGCAGTGTTCCCTAGAATGGAAAATCAATATATTTGTGGTTATCTTTGGGAATCCACCCACCATGAAAATGCCCCATGTACACTTGAACATATTTTATCACTTTGAGGCATGCCTCAGGTCCACCCCTCCCCACACAATCCCCCATCACTGACACACCACACCAGTGATTCTCCCCTGACAGAGTTTTGACCCTTCTGTGATCCAAAATCTCTGCAAAAATAAAGGCAAAAAATAACCAAATAAAATTAATAAGAATATAAAATAAAATAATAATTTAAAAAATAACAAAGTACAAGATAAATTAAATATTTGAAATAAGATATATTTTTTTAATGCATTGTGCCTTTTATCACTGTAAGATCTGTTATCTTGCATGTATAGTGATAATTTCTTACATATGTCCCACAAATGTCTTATTTGGTTCATTTAATCTTCAAAGAAGCTTTGGGTTACAGAAAAGTCACATATAAAATGTAGGGGATTCCCATATATTCAACACACTTCCCTTTTCCACTACCTCCTGAAAACCTCCTTGTTACTCAAAAGTAGCCTCTCTCTAAGCCAAACTCAGCATATAAATGCACTACTTTCCCCGGACATGAGACATGACTGCTAGGGAGGAACCTGGCTGGCACCAGGGGATTATTACCAAGTGCCAACTAGAAATGAACCTGGAAATAGACATTGACTAAAGGGGGAAATATTCAATACAAATGAGTTTTTATGACTGAGAGATTTCAATGTGAGTCAGTAGGTCATTCCAGAGGTTATGTTTATGCCTGTCTCAGCAAGATCTCATTGACTGCCACAATAAACAGTGCCTCAAGGAGTGGGGCTTCTGAGGGCTCTAGATATATCCAGAAACTATAGGCATGGCTGACAACCTCTGGTTTTGTGCCAAATTTTTCCCCAGCTCCTTTGATTTGTTTAACATCTTTCTCTCACTGACTGTCCCCCTTCTTGTTACATTTCCTTACAGATCAGTTTTCACCTTTTTCTTATTTTTTCTATGAACATTTTCTACCTCTTGTTATTTCCCTTTTAGGTATCTCAGTTTCAAAAAGAGCACTGTTTCAAGTATCAAATACTTGGTTAAGTGTATGCACTTATTCCAAACAGGTTTATTTCTGTGGGCCCTTTCATATGCACCCAATCTCCAGCTGCTTTTGTCCTGCCCAGGAATTATGAGGACATGGGTCTTCATTCTTGGACAGACATAGTATCTAAGTTGCTGCTGTAAGGCTGTCTATGGTCTAAATCCACGGCAGGATGTCTCCAGAATATGTTGCCTCTGTTTGACTCTTCAACTGCACACAACTAAGAAGGAGAGGTCTGGACAGGCATTATGAGGTGGTAGATTTGCTGTTTATATGTTGAAATTTTTTTCTTTCTCATTGACCAGTCTTTTTGGAGTCCATCTCAAGTTTCTATCATCGTACAGAATTCCAATTAAGTGGGATATTTCCATTTATTAATTGTTTCTGAGGGGAGATAGTATCATCCTAAAAGAGAAATTTGGGCAGTGTATTTAAGGTGCACAGCTGCAGTTAAAGCACAATTACTGTAACATGCTGGTGCTGAGTAAGAGGTAGAGAATTCTATTCTCAAAAGATCTAGTAAAATAATTGATAATTATCCTCTTTATATTATTCAGAAGAAAGTTCAATCTGATGAAACAAACACAGATAATTTGAGGCCAGGTATAGTATTTTTCTTCTGGGACACCAAGTACCTGATTCCATACCAGGATCTCTATTCACCCCTCTTCTAAATAACCAAGCTCACTGCTAATTAAGTACTACTGGGTCAGCAAATATGAGATGAAGTGCAGCAGGTAACATGAAAACACTGAGCACAAAACCCCTTCCAATGGTCAAGAATCACAACTTACCTTTATAAAAATAGGATCCAAGGAATGAACTTATAACTACATTGTAAGAACTAAAGGTGAATGTTGTGGTTTGGAACCCTATGTACCACAGAAAAATATGTTCTTATATTTATTCCATAACTGTGGGTATGGACTCATTGTAAGTAATACCTTTTGTTGAGGTTACTTCAGTTAAGGTGTGGCCTAGTTCATTCGGGATAGGTCTTAATCTTATTAAGTGGAGTGAAATTCTGACAGACAGAGAAATCCAGGGGAGCAAGAAGCTGAAACTCAATGAAACCTGGAAGGTAATAGAGAGGTCAGGAGAGTCTGCCATCTATCTTACCTTACCATGTGACAAGCTAAGAACCAAATATTGCTAGCAATCAGTCCCAGAATGAAACAGTATTTAGGAAAAAAAGCATTGCCTTGATTTAGACTTTTTCCTAGCCTAAAACTGAGCAAAATTATTCCTATTTTTAACCTGACCCATTTCATGGCATTTGCTTGATTATCCTAGGAAACCGAAATAAATGTAATCCAGAAAAATATGTGAGAGGTTCTCTCCACTACCAAATTCACAAAACTCTTTTAGGATAAATTTTATATCTATGCTTTTTGTTACAAGCTATTTAGTAGAATAGCTGTATATGAGAAAATTTGTCTGGTTTCATAAACAAAACAGAGCTTTGCAATCCATCCTGCTCATAGCTTTCTGAATGTTTCTCTATAGCAAAAAGTCACTTTGATTCTCAACTTGATGCCACTCCAAATCCACCTCTCTTGCCATACTTGAATAAGTAAAGTCAAATTCCTCAGAATGTCATTTTCCTGATCCTGAATAAATGTATCTCAATTTATTCTTCTGCTGATTCTCTGAAACAGAGACAGCTTGGTGTTCTGCAAACACATGGGCTCTGAGACCTGAAAAACTTTCATATTACTTGCTTGGTGGGAGGGGCTGAAGCCCTTGTCTTAGATAACCTCTGACTTTGTTCCTGCTAGCCAATAGGCATAAAAGGCATTGGTTGCATAGATATAGATGAATATTCAGATATTAAGCATGAGCATATAGGAAAAGAGAAGCAGATTCAACACTGGTCTGTTACTGATTTATGACAAAATGATACATAACTTGATTTTGTTTCAATTTTGGCCACAAAACCTAACTTGTCACAAAAGGACCATATCTTACTGAAATTCCCATCTATCACATCAAGTTGATTTGTTCTTTCAACATAGCTGCTGTACTCACACATAATAACTTAGTAAAAATGGACAAACAAAAATAGGAGAGACACTACATGCTTCTAGAAGTGTCTGCTATTTTAGAGCAGGTTTCAACTCTGATTTTGACAAAACTTGCTGGTGGCACAATTTTGCCTGGATGATGAAATAATGCAATCTTTAAAAATGCAATCTCAGACTGTATTGAGAAATCTAGAAGAGTTGTTTATTGTCTTTTGTAAATAGATGAGAGATGATATGCCTTTGCAGTTGGAAGGGCAATGACATTTTACAAAATACATTTGTTTTTCTATATAGGAGCAAACATCTTATAAATGCAAGGTCAGTTCGGGATTTTCCAGTTAACCTCTCAACCATCAATATCCACTTTGAAATGTCAAGGAAGGCAGTCTTTCTGATTGTTAAGAATTGTTTTCATCTCCATATTATGTGGGGTGGATGTGTTTTCCAGTTTTCAAGATAACTGCCTGCATTGCTCTTGTCCTACCATGCATGCACCACCATGGGCCAACTATTGAGAGCTGTCCTTCTGGCACACCTATCCAAATGCAGAAGATGATCCTCATTCAACACAACCATCTAAGAATCTTCTATTGAATTTAACCTTTTCTGGTTACCAGCCCAACATTAAATAAGAGAACTCAAGCAAATATTATATTTCCAAACTCTTCTATATAAGAAAAATATATTGTTGAATTGACTGATGGTGGGGCTGACTGATTATACTTTGCAAAACATGACTGTGCTCCATTACAAAACTTTTGTAACACATTGGATTTCAATTTATTCCAAGCAACCTGAAATACCTGCCTATAAAAATTCCTGATGATTCAATATTTGAATTATATGCTTTGATTTGTACATGTAGAAAGCCATCTTTGGATATGATCATTTTTTCACAGAAGTTGTGAGGTTACAAAGCTATCATACATGATGTTCACAATTCCCATACATCACTTCTCCAAAAACACAATACATTTTTGTGGAACATTTGTGATAGATTAGGGAAAAATATGCTCAGACTTTTACCACTATGGTCCATAGCATGCAGTTGGTGTATTGTTTCCATACCTCCCCTATTGTTAACACTATGTAATAGTATTTTACATTTGTTATATTTCATGAGAGAACACTCTCATATATGCACTGCTAATGACAGTCTTCTACCACATGGTTTCCTGTGTTATACAGCCCCATGCATTGTACAGTCTATCCAAAGTGCACACTCACTGACTGTCACTTTCATCACAGAGTTGTGCAGTCATAACCACAGTAAGTAAATCTTTGAATATTTTCCTTTATCCAAAAGAAAAAATCCCATACCTCTTATTATTAACACTTAGAATTGGTATTGTATCTTCTTTGATATTGATGCAAGAATGTTACAATAATGCTGTTAACTATAGTTCTTAAGTTATATTAATTGTATTTCCCATGCATCACTATATTCTTACCATCTTGTAATAGTGATTTATATTTGTTCTAATTCATAGATGAACATTCTTGTATTTGTATTATTAACTGCAATCTTCATCCACCTCCGGCTCACAATGTTATTCAGTCCCTAGATTATTCTTCAGCTTTCTTTCCATTGATATTTTCTTCTTTAGACTACCCTTTCAGCTGCAAACCTATTTATATACCAACTGTGCTAGTTATACTCACTATGTTACCATCAACTATATCCATTTCCATAATATTACAGTCAAGTTAATGGAAAATTCTACCTACATTAAGCATCAGGACCTCTTCTCAATCCTCATCTTATCTCCTGGTAACCTATATAAATATACATTTTATTGGCATTTGTAAATGTACTTATTAAAATATCCAAATGTTCTTTTTAGTATATTTCTCTCTAAGGAATAAAAAGTGGGATAGAATTGTAGAAAATAATTGTATCAGAAATTTAATAAACAAAAGCCAGGTTTGTTGATAAATTAAATTCCTTTAGAATGAAATGATATATTAATTCCTTTAACCAATTTATTTATTTACAAAACATGGAGAAAAAAAAAAACCAACATATTGAGTTTTAACCTATTGAACTGTTTCCAGGAACAAGGCATTTTGACTACCTCATCTACATCTTCTCCTTATCTATGTAGTTGCCAGCACAGGAAATACCATCCTGGTCATCTCCCTCTCTCCTGATCCCCAGCTTCACAGCTCTATGTAATTCCTGCTTAGCCAGTTCTCCCTCATGGACATCTCCTTCATCTCCATGACTGTACCCAAGATGTTAAACAAATTTCTGTCAGGTACATCAGACATTTCATAAGTTTTCTGTGGGCCTCAAGTTTATTTCCATTCTGCCCTTGCAGGCAGTGAATATTTTCTGCTTAATCTAATGGTCTATGACTCATATTTGGTGATTTGTAGCCCCTTGAAGTATATGGTCATTATAAATTCTGAAATTTGCCTGCATATGACAATTGTATCCTGGACTTGGGTAGTGATTGCCTTAAGGTAATACCATTTTCCTCATGCACATTCCCAGATGTGGCTCAAGAGAAGTCCACCACTTCTTCTGTGAATTACAGGAAATCCTCCTGCTCTCATATGAGGATACTTAATCATAGGAGAAAGTACTTGTTAGTAATGAGAATTTATTTCCCTTATACCCTTTGGTCCTCTCCTCACCTCATTTACTCTCATATTTCTTTGTGTTCTCCAGGTAAATTATTCTAAGGGAAGAAACAAAACCCCCACAACTTGTTCTTCTCATTTGATGGTGTTGATTTTCTCCTTTGGTGCAACCATGTTTATCGATATGATTCCCAGGGTTTTGCAAACCTCAGAGTAAGATAAGGGACTCTGTATTCTAAGCAATTCTTACATCCATTTAGAAACCCATCAAGAATAGTTTAAGAAACAGTGATGTAAAATAGGCTCTGAGGAAAGTTCTGCAAAAGGCATAACCATAAATTAGCAGTATAATATTTGGAGATGATGAAAATTTAATGCTTCAGAAAATAATTTCCAGGTACTGTATTTGTGCTAATTTTATACAGTGAACATATGCCTTAAGTAATCAACTTTAATGGTAACTGTACATTATATAATAACACAGTATGAAAATATCTACAACCTTTTAAAATATTTAATTAGATAAATATAAATCTGGCTTATATTTAGCCATTTAATGATATTTATCTACTCAAAGTAACATTTTCTCTATAAATTTAAATTATTTTGCATTAACTAGTTATAAAATCAACCAAACAGAGTAAGTTAATGATGCATTTCTATACTTACTTGAGATATCTTTCAAGGAATCCTCATAATTATCTACTTTCATACTATTAGACATTTACCATGAGCTAGATCTTAATATAATCCAATATGATTATACAGAGAGGATGGGCTATGGATAGTGTTTGTATTAAAACTTCAAACATTGATGCTTTTATTCCACAATAGGATTATTCAAATTAATTAATTTTAGAAGAAACAATACTCAACCTTCAACCTAGCTATTCTTCCATCTTTCATAAAATATCACATATTATTCTAAATGCAATCTGTATTTCAATTTTGTACTCTAAGTCAATAGTTCTGAAGTCAGAAGCGGCTGTCAATTTAGACTTCTTAGATGAGTTCAGGGAATCATTTTCCAATTTTTACACATGGTAATTCTAACAGGAACAAGCACATTGACCAGTTAATCCAATTTATTTATTTTTCTTATAGAACACATCACATCACATATTTGTTTAATTGGGATATATGGATTTAACCTCTTTGTAGAACAAACACCAAAATGATTCTTTCTGCCAATTATTCCTTGATATTATTTTACTAGCAATGACATTAAATTAAATAAACATGAATTAATTAAAGAGGAAGTAACAGTTTATACTTCCATTTGAGTTATTTTAATTTTGTTTTATTTTTAAAGAAGGTTTAGATTACATAAATATTACAAAACATGTACAGGTTTCCAATATTCCCCACCTCTTTCCACTCCCTCACTTGCCCATGTAAACAACATCTTTCATTACTGTTGCATTTCTTACAATTGATGAACACATATTGAAACATTTCTACTAACCATAGACTATAGTTTATCTTATACTTAACACTCTGTGCCACAGAATTTTAAATATTATAACCTAATATATAATGTCCTATATCTACCATTGATATGTCATGCAGGAAAATTCCAAGGTACCCCAAATTCCCCCAAGTTACATTTATTCTTCCCTCTCCCTTCCCTCAGAACTTCTTGTGGCCACTGCTTTAAAATAAATGAGAAAAGCCCTTCCCTTTCTAGAATAATAATAAGTCTATAATATAATAATAATAAATCGACATTAGTGCATTATTCATTCCTCAGTCTTGAGGATTTTGGAATGGTGATGACCACATAGTTTCTAATTTAGAGGGGGCTTATGAACCATGGGGAAGATGGATGGGGTTATCCTACTTGCAGTAACAGACACTGTCTGTTCTTTAGGATTATCATTGTCCATCATCATCCTTGTGTTAGTTGTTCTGGGTGAGGCCAATGACCTAGGAAATAGGTGTTGCAACTGTGCTTATATTCAGATTTAAGTCTTTGGGACATATATTTATCAAGTATAGTGTTAATTATAGATTATAGATTCAAGTAAAAGAGGCAGAGAATAAATGAGTCTAACTCTGTTACATTGTGGAGAATGCATTCCAAAGTAAGGCCCACCAAACAGGATGCCAAATTCTTGAGCTTGTCTGCCCTGCCTGTAGTGTCTAGATGTCTCTAGAGTTCTTAAGAACCCCAGTGTTTGAGGCACTTTTTATTGTGGAAGTCAATGAGATCCTACTGTGATGTGTGTAAGCGTAACCTCTGGAATGACCTCTTGACTCACTTTAAAATCTCTTAGCCATAAAAACTTAATTGTATTTGATATTTCCTCCTTTTGGTCAAGGTCTTTTTCCAGATGCATTGCTTGTTGGTGCTTGGTAGTAATCACCCAGTGCCATGGAGGTCTATCCCCAGGAGTCATGTTCCAACCTGACTGAATGTAGTGCATTTATATGCGAGTTTGGCTTACAAAGAAGTCACATTTGAGCAATAAGGAGGCTTCCAGGAAGTAATTCTAAGGCAATATATAATACTAGTCTAAGTTTCAATTTCACAAGAAAAGGTTCATAAGTACAATCATCAATATCAAGGGACTGATGTAATAGTCTGCATTTCTTCAATAGGCTCTGCCCATGTACTTGGAGGATTCTTTCCATTTTATCAGAGAATGTAGCAGTACTCCCCAGGATGGGATTTCAATATACTTTTGGTTATTGTGTAGGTCTCTAACCACTAAGACATTGTCCCTTGTACACTTCAACATGTTCATGTGCCCTAGATTCATGCTCCAGGTGCACAATTCCCCACACATCCCCCATACCCAACATCTTCTACCAGTGATCTACTCCTACCACAGTTGTTATCCTTCTGTGATTCATATCCTCTCCAAAAATAAATCCAAAAAGTATACAAATAAAATAATAACAATAATATATATTTATAAACAAGCCATTGTATATTTTCTTATAACTTACAAAATTGTGTGGGACAAAGTGAAAAATGTAATGTAAACTATAATCCATGGTTATTAGCAATGTTTCAATATAGGTTTAGCAATTTTAACAAATAATGAATTATGTTAATGTGGTAAATTATGAAATGAGGAGAGTGTTGGTCATGTGGGAATCTCATATATTTTTTATATCACATTTATGTAATCTAAAATTTATTTAAAAATAAAGAAATTATATAAAAAATAAAAAACATTAAAATAAAAAATAAATTATAAAATAAAAAAATTAAAAATTGGATATAAATTAAAATTTTTAACAAATTGTGTCTTTCCTCACATTTTTTTTTTTTTATTTTTTTTTTATTTTTTTTTTATTATGGGTAAAAATCAAAATTCTCACAATACATACAAACATTTGTAAAATGATATATAAATATATATGCATATATGTGTATTTGCTTACAAAAATGTTATTTTATATATATATATATACATATATTTTAAGAGGTGCTTAGATTACCTAAAATATTATACGGAACCCACTCGGATTCCCATGTTGCCCACCTCCCACACCTCCCACCACATCCAACACAAACATCTCCCATAGTGTGGCCCACCAAACTCAATGAACTTACACATCCTGGAGCCTTGCCACCAACCATAGACCACAGTTCACACTGTAGACCACACTCTCTCCCACTCAGTTCTGAGTGGTGTGTGCTGATTTAAAATGGCCTGCATCCATTGCCACAACAGTACTCAGGACAACCTCCAACTCCCAAAGAAGCCCCTGTATTTCAACTGCTAATCCCCTCCCTACCCAAAAAACTGTCAAGTGGCCACTGGCTCCACCTCATTGTTATAATTTCTTGCATTGCAAGAATCACCATATGTGAGCAAGAGAATACCATCAAGTCCACTCTAGTCCATAGTTCTTCCCCCAATCCAGAGGCGACTGGGATGGTGATGTCCACTCCAACTCCAAGTGAGAGAGGGCTTAT
>JAKSZT010038683.1:3595-18757 GCA_026826555.1 Tolypeutes matacus
TTCCTCTTTCTTGCCTAGGATTTTACAGTGAATGCTTTTGTTCCACAACTTTTCTTTGATACTTGGCTCAACTCATTCTAGATCTGTAAACATTAACTGTTTATGTGGTCAAAAGAGAACTTTGGACCCATTAGTGGGGTGCAGACCAGATGTAAGGGCAATTGGAAATTTACATCTTACCATGCTAAATAGCTCAGTTATTGAGAAATAAAGTAACTGAAAAGTTTTAAAAATGCTTATAATAAACCAGCTTCCATTCCAACATATAAAGGCTTGAAAGTCATGATTATCATCTTTACAATAAGAAAACAAGCTGAAAAACTGAAAATCAAAAGCTCTTCTTAGATCCTTCAGAGAATTGAGGCTTCAGGGCAAATGACTGCCTCCCAAACTGTAGAGATGGGCAGATAGAGAAAACCACAATGTACTTAAACAGAAATCACCATTAAAGCCAGAATCAGGTAGGAATACTTGAAGGATAATTGATTAATTTCTGTAGACTAGGCATGCATTAGCTTGACAGATTAAAATTTGTAGCTTCCCCACCTTAGGGGACACCCACACTATCATGAGTCTTATTTCTAGGAGTCTCTCCAAAATATCAATAGCAATTTCAAAGAAAAATTCCATCCATGCTTCCAAGAAGGGTGTGGTTATGTAAACATTTTAAAATAAGGCAGAGAAATCTGTTCTTAACTTATGTCTGAAAATAAGGGAAATTACTTTACCAGAGCCTAGCCTAAATGGCTTTTTACCAGATCATAGTCATTCTGGGATAAAGAAACTACCCAATTCTTGCATCTCTACATTCTTAGGGGGGAACTGAGAAATATTTATAAAGGTCACAGCCCAAGAACACAAGCTCACTAAAAGCCTGAGACCTAATCATTGACTTGTAGATTGCATCTCTCTAAGTCATATTTACCTCCACATCAGTAGGGTTCCTGTATAATAACACACAATTACAGTTGAAAAGAATTGAAAGGCTTGGACCCCATTTATGAAGAAGTATCTCAGAAACCCAAAGACAAAGCGTAGACCAAAAGAAGGACATGAGAGGTAATGTTAGCCTCTAACACCTACAGCTACAGCAAATAATAAACAGGCTACCTCCTAGCCAAGAAAACATGAAAACATAAATAATACCCATTTACAATTATTTCACACAATGTATCATGTCCAGCTTTCATAAAAATGTACAAGGTATGCCACAATGCAAAATCACAGTATCAAAAAATACAGTAAGCATCAAAAAAAGAGTCAGGTATGTTAATATTAATCAGTATTGATATTACTAATATGCTGGCAATTTTAATGCATAAAGCAAGCAACATGGAAGACCAGATGGATAATATAAGCAGATAAATGAAGACTCGATAAAAGAGTCAAGAAGAAATACTATAAATCACATGTATTGTAACAACAATTAAGAATACCATGATAGACTTCAGTATACTGAACACGGAAGAGGACAGAATCAGTAAGCTTAGAGAAATGCCATTAGAAACTTCCAAAACTGAAAAGCAAAGAGAAAAAGGAATGAAAAAGACAAAATAGAATATCCATAAACAATGAAAACTTTTAAAAAGTTGTAACTTATGTGTAATGGGAATACTAGAAAGAGAATAAAAAAGAGAGGAACAGACAAATATTAGAAATAAGGAAGGCTGAGCATTTTCCAAAATATATCAGGCACCAAACCACAGATCCAAGAAGCTTAGAGAACACCAAGCCAAATAAATACCAAAAATCTACACCTAGGCAAATCTTATTCATATTGTAGAAAATAATAGACAATGAGAAAATCTGTAAAAAATCCAGTTGGAAAAGTAAGTTACTTATAGAGGAATAAGGATAAAAATTACATTGGACTTCTCTTTAGAAGCCACACAAACAAGAAAAGGGTGGGGAGAAATATTCAGTGATGAAAGAAATAAACACCAAACATGAATTATCCACACAAGTAAATTTTTCTTCAAAAGTAAAGGAGAAATAAACGCTTTCTTAGAGCAACAAAAATTGAGAGAATTTACTAACAGTAGAACTACTTTGCTAGAAATGTTAAAGGTAGTTCATTAGACAAAGGAAAATGATGTAGGTTAGAAATTGGATATACATAAAGAAAGGAGGAATGTTTAGAAAGAATAAACAAGGTAAAATAGAATTTTTCATCTTAATAATAGCAAAATATATTGGATGATTTTAGCTTATGGATAAATGAAATTAATATTAGCAAAGTTAAAAGGGATGCTAGAGAGAAATTGAGAATACCCTGCTATAAAGTACCTGCACTACCCATGAAGTTTTATAGTGCTAATTGAAAGTGGACTGAAATTAAGAGTAAATGTATATTACAAAAGCCAGGGAACCCCCTAAATTTTATTTAAGTGTAAATGAGACTAACAGAGGAACAGGGAAGAGTAAATGGAAACTTGTTAAATATTCCATTGAAAAATGTGAAGAATACCAAAAAATAAGGACAAGCAAAAAGAATAGCAAACAAACATATGGAACTTATTAATCTACCTATTTCAATAATAAGTATAATGTGATGGTTTAAATATACTAATTAAATGAAAGGCACTGTCAGAGTGGGGGCAACAGAGCCAAATATAAAGAAACTAATTTTAAATATAAAGAAAGATAGATTAAAATCATAGGTGTGGAGAAAGATATGCCATGCTAGCAATAATCTGAAGAAAGCTGCAGTGGCTATATTAGTATCAGAAAAAGTAGATATCTGAGCAATTAAATTATAGGGATAAAGTGAGGCAGTACATGAATATTGAAAGGTTCAATTCTCCAAAAATACATAACAATTTTTACTTTGCATATGACTAACAACAGTTTATCAAATATGTGGTAAAATGAATAGAAATGCAAGGAGAAATAGGCAAATCCACTATTATAGTTGGACACTTCAACACCTCTCTATCAGTAATACGGAGATCCAACAGTAAGAAAATCAACAATGATGTAGTTGAACTGAATCACACCATCAATAAACTGGATCTAACTGACAGTTATGGAATACTTTATTTACCTGCAGAAGAATGAACAATCTTCTCATGCTCATATGGAACATCCACCAAGATAGACCACATTCTGGGCCATAAAACACATCTCAAAAAATTTAGAAGACTTGAAATCATAGAAAACATGCTATCAGAATTCAGTGGAAACAAATTATAAGTCATAATAGAAAGAAACTTGGACAATTCCAACTATTTGGAGATCAACTGAAGCACTTCTAAATGACACATAAATCAAAGAAGTCTCAAGAGAAATTTTAAATATATTTTGAGGTAAATGACAATGAAAATAAAACCTATGAAACTTTGTAGGATACAAAGAAATAGTATGTGGAGATTTTAGTTCATAGCTCATTTCCCAATCCTGAGAACTCTGGGATGCCCACTCCACCATTAATTGAGGGGGGCTTCGATCCTATACATCCGATGGATGGGACTTTCTCTCTTTTTTTTTTTTTTTAACTTTATTTTGTACATTTAATAATTGAAAACATAAGCAATAAATAACAAAAAGTAAACACAGATGAATAAATATATACATTTCTCAATTAAATGTAATGGATACATGTAAATTTTTTTGTTGTTTTGTATTTTGTGGTTTTTTTTGTTTTTTTTTGTGTGTGTGTGTGAATCAAACAATATATTACACAATATATTTGGTTCATAGTAATGCATTCATACAGTATTTGTCCTTTTGTGTCTAGCTTGCTTCACTCAACATAATGTCCTCCAGATTCATCCATGTTGCTATATGCTTTATGACTTCATTTCTTCTTACAGCTGCATAATATTCCATTGTGTGAATAGACCACAGTTTGTTTATCCGTTCATCTGTTGATGGACACCTGGGTTGTTTCCAACTTTTGGCAATGATGAATAATGTGGCTATGAACACTGGTGTGCAGATGTCTGTTCGTGTCACTGCTCTCAGTTCTTCTGGGTATATACCCAGTAGTGGTATTGCAGGGTCACGTGGCAAGTCTATATTCAGCTTCTTTAGGAACTGCCAAACAGTCCTCCATAGTGGTTGTACCATCCTGCATTCCCACCAACAGTGAAGAAGTGTTCCTATCTCTCCACATCCTCTCCAATGCTTGTAGTTCTCTGTCTTTTTAATACTGGCCATTCTGATAGGTGTGAAATGATATCTCATTGTAGTTTTGATTTGCATTTCCCTAATCATGAGTGATGTTGAGCATTTCTTCATGGTTTTTTTTTGCCATTTGTATTTCTTCTTTGGAGAAATGTCTATTCAAGTCTTTGGCCCATTTTTTAATTGGGTTATTTGGCTTTTTATTGTTGAGCTGTAACATCTCTTTATATATCCTGGATATTAAACCCTTATCAGATATGTGATTTCCAAATATTTTTTTCCCCATTGAGTTGGCTGCCTTTTCACCCTTCTGACAAAGTCCTGTGAGGTGCAAAAGTGTTTAATTTTGAGGAGGTCCCATTTATCTACTTTTTCTTTTGTTGCACGTGCTTTGGGTGTGAAGTCCAAGAAACCACCACCTACTACAAGGTCTTGAAGATGTTTCCCTACATTTTCTTCTAGTAGTTTTATGGTCCTGGCTTTTATATTTAGATCTTTGATCCATTTTGAGTTGATTCTTGTATAGGGGGTGAGATAAGGGTCCTCTTTCATTCTTTTGGTTATAGATATCCAGTTCTCCCAACACCATTTGTTGAAGAGACTGTTTTTTCCCATCAGCGTGGGCTTGGTAGGTTTGTCAAAAACCAGTTGACTGTATAGGTGAGGGTTTATTTCTGGATTCTCAATTCTATTCCACTGATCGATATGTCTATCTTTATGCCAGTACCATGCTGTTTTGACCACTGGAGCTTTGTAATATGTTTCAAGGTCAAGCTAGATTCCTTATGATTCTAGCGATGAAAGAAATACCATTGTTGTAGAGGCAATGACCCATGGATGTTCTGGGGTTAGGGAGAGAGAAAAACAGGTGTAATAGAGGAATATTTTTGGGACTCAGGAATCATCTGAATGACATTACAACGACAGATACAGGCCATTATGTATCCGGCCATAATGTACAGAGTTGAGTGGGAGAGAGAATAAATTACAATGTAAACCATAATCCATGCTTAGTGGCAATGCTCCCAAATGTGTTTATCAATTGCAATGAATGTACCACACTAATGAAATATGTTACTGATATGAGAAAATGTGGGAGGTGTGGGGAGAGGGGCATATGAGAATCCCCTATATATTCTCTGTAACATTTATGTAATCGAAGTATCTTTTAAAAAATAAAAACAGTGGGGAAAAAAACTACAATGAGATATCATTTCACACTCATTAGACTAGCCACTATTAAAAAGTCAGAAAACTGTAAATGTTGGAGAAGATGTGGAGAGATAGGAACACTTATTCACTATTGGTGGGAATGTAGAATGGTATAGCCACCGTACGGGACTGTTTGGCATTTCCTAAGGAAGTTGAATACAGACTTGCTGTGGCAAGTCCATTGTTATGTATATACCCCCAGAAGAACTGAGAGCAGTGACCTGAATAGACATCTGAACACCAACGTTCATAGCAGCATTGTTCACGATAGCAAAAAGTTGGAAACAACCCAGGTGTCCATCAACTGATGAATGGATAAACAAATTTTGGAGTATACACACAATGGAATATTATGCAGCAGTAAGAAGAAATGAAGTGATGAAACTTATGACAACATTGATGAACCTGAAGGACATTATGTTGAGTGAAGCAAGCCAGACACAAAAGGACAAATACTATATGATTGCCCTATTATTAACTAAACATATTATGTGAAATATGAATACAAGTAAAATCAAATATATATAAGACCATTTTTCTTTGAAGTTGAACAGATGTAGGTTAATATTACAGAATGTTAATATTAGACAAAAAAAAAAAAAAAAAGAAAAAGAAAAAGCCATTTAATTTTATACTAAGTGAAGGAGACCAGACAGAGTACTACATATTGTATGATTTCCTTTACATAAAATGTAAATATAAATCAATTTATAAAGATGAAATTAGATTAGTGGTTATGTAGGGCTAGGGAAGGAATGTTAAGGGGCATGGAGCCTTTCTTTGAGTAGTGAAGTATACATATCTTTAAAAACCCAGACTATAACAGTTAAATTATTTTGAGAAGTATGCCAGGGCAAATTAGAGAAAATAAATAAATAAAAACAAACAGTACAGTTTAGTTTATAATGAGTTGTTTGCTGTAAACTAGATGCTTCTGACAGAAATTGTGAAAAAGACATAAAATTTATTTCTGAAAAAAAATTTATATAAAACAAAGACAATTAAAAATCCTCCATTAAATCATCATTTCAAAGGAAATTTAACTGTAGCAGTAATCACAAACTCTTAACATGTGAATCTCCATTTTGAATGGGATTCAAAATGTTAATTTTTTTTAAGTGATGATTTTTTCAATAAAAAATTAACAACCTATTTTTACTGTTATATTTTGTTGCAGACATTTTTCCTTTGTGACTATATGTTTTCTAGAAAATAAACATTATTTTGGTATACTCTGTAATATAACTAGCTAGAATATACAAATTATTAGTTAGGTAGACCTTCCTATCTATAAGGGCAAAGATCTGACTTTTGAATAAGAGCAAAGTGGCTAATGTTTCTCACGTGTCACTTAAGGGAACGTGGCTCATGCTGGATTCTTCAGGGTTCCTCATGTTCCTCTAGGTTGCTGATTTCCTAATGGGAGTGAGTGCCACTTCTGGAGATTTAAAAATACAGATATCTTCTATTTCCTTTCTGTACCTCCTGCCAATTGGAATTGGGAGCTTCAAGTATATATTTACTTTTTTCACAAATGATTATGATATGTATGTCTTGTTTAATAAACACTCCTTCAAAATAAAAAATAAAAATAAAAATAAATAGATACCATACAATGGGTTGTCTTAAACAATGGAAAAAAAATAGTATATGGAGAGAAGTGTATAAAATTGAAAACACATATTAGAAAATAAGAAAGATTAAAAAAAATCAGTAATCTAGATTTTTGATTGATCAAGATGGTGGTGTAAGATGCTTCAAAATTACATTCTCCCACAGAATCTTTGAACAAATAACCAAAACTAGCAGAGTCGTCTTCTTAAGCGCTCCAGAAAACAGGTAGAAGATTGCAGTATCTGGGCGATTGTTGAATCAAGAAATCACAACATAAAGGGAATATGAATAGGGAAAAGGGAGTTAATTCTTAATTGAAGCAGTTTCTGATTAGGGTGTAGGAAAAGTCTTGGCAATGTACAGTGGTTGTGGTAACACAACACTGTGACTACAATTAACATCACTGCATTACATATCTGAATGTGATTAATAAGGGAAATTTTAGATGATGTATATGATGCTAGAATAAAAATGAAAAACAAAACACATTAAAATGGGCTGTGAAATACAAATGTGAACTTTGTATTGTGAGAATTTTGATTTTTACCCATAATAATAAAAAAAAAATAAATAAATAAAAATAAATAAACTATGGACTATAGCAAATTTTATAATTATAATAGTATTCCCTCATGAATTTTAACAAAGGTACCACTGTAATGCAGTGGTTAAAAATTAGGGTAAGTATATGGGAACTCTTTATTTTTTCCATGATCTTTCTGTAAGCCTACAGCTTCTCTAATAGAAAAAAAGTCATAAGGAAGCACATGTGCCTTTCATGCTCCTCATCCATCCCTCTCTGGCACAGAGTGGAGTTAGTATTCTAACTGTGGGTTCTTGTCCCTGTTCCAAATGGGTAATGTTCCCCTATTATTCTATTGGGTGGTAACATGAAGGACAGAACCAGGACACTCCTTTCTGGATCCCCTTCCAAGGACTTGCTCTGCAGTTTAGCTTGTGGACAGCTAAATATATTTTGGAAACAATCAAATCAAACCACCTATGACAAATAATTACTGACTTCATGACATAAAATAGAGGATCCAAAAGAAGTGGAAAATCTATCCCACAGGGAGTAGAGGGGGCATTTGGATACCTTTAAATGGGGGAAATTCCTAAGTCCATAGTGCATGATTACGAAAAGATGTAAGTTCAGAAAAGACTTAGAAGACCAAACACTTTCACCTCAGGCTGACCTTTTTGGTAGGAGAGCTAAAATCTGAACACGACAACCAGCCAACTTGCCCAGACTGTGACAGTGTTTTTTCTTTGTTTTATTTGTTTTTGTTAGCAACTGACACTGATGGAAATCTCTGTAGCATCACTAGGTACATACACATTTAATGAACATACAGCTTAGGAACTAAATTCCAGAGTTTATAAAAATATTAAAATGTTCAGTGGACAACAAAATATTACAAAACAAATAAAGGAATGGGAAATTCAGGCCCATACAAATGAAGAAGATGAAACTTCAGAAAATATCAACAAAGAAGATATACCTTTGATATGCAATCTAATGACTAGAAAAGTTATCTTTAATATGGCCAAAGAATTAATTAAACTCAGAGAAAGAATTAAAGGATATCAGAGCAATGAAAAGTGAACCAAATGACAATTAAAATAAAGATAGAAATTATAAAAATGAACTAAAATGATACTGGACTTAAAGACCAAAATAAATGAAATTAAAAATCCCCTAGAGCTTTGATAATCATTGGATTTGGTAAAAGAAAGAATCAGTGAACTTGAAGATAACTGTGGTTTGAAGTTGAATGTACACCATAAAACCATGTTCTTAAATCTAATCCATTCTATGGCTGGGTACCCATTGTAATTAGAATTTTTTGTTGATGCTACTTCACTTAAGGTATGACCCACATTAATCAGAATTGTTCTTAATCTTTTCCAGTCTTCCATGAGGGTGAAAGATATTCCCTTGGAATTGGGAAGAATCTGGACATCAACCCCCTCTTCTTCGAGGGTTGAGTCTGTGACCGGGAGACTATGGAGAGTCTGACCACTACCCTAGTTTTATCAGAGGGTGGAACCTATTCCTTGGGGAATAAAATCCAAAAGAATTATATATAATATATATAAATAACTGTTAATGCAATTTAAACTGCTTCAAAATTGTTAAAACTCAACAGTTACAAAACACTCTAAACAGAGACTACACCAAAGAAAATAGCTACAGATGATAAAATAAGCAAATGAAAAAGCATTCAACATTAATATAAACAGGGATTTGCAAATTAAATCAATGATAAGATATCACTATACACTTATTAGAATGGGTTAAATCCAAAACACTGACCTTAAATGCTGTTATGCAGAGTAACAGAAACTCCCTCTCTCATAGCTGTTGGTAATATAAAATCATTCAGTCACTTTGGAAGACAGTTTGACAATTTCTTACAAAGCTATACATAGGCTTGCCATATTATCCATCAATGAAACTACTATGTATTTACACAAAGGAGTTAAAAATATATACCTGCACAAAAACCTGCACACGAATATTTATAGCATCTTAAGATACCTTTCTATGGGTGAATAGATATGATTGTGGTACATTCATACTATAGATTGTTATTCATCAATAAAGAGAATTGAGCTCTCTTGCCTAGAGAAGACATATAGGAAACTTAAATGCACAATGCGAAGTGAAAGAAACTAGTCTGAAAAAGTTAAATACTGTTGGACATTCTCAAAAGACAAACCTATAAGAATAGTGAAATGATCAATGGATGCCACAGGCTCATGATGAGAGAGGGAGGGATTAAGAAGTCCACCATAGGGAATTTTTAAGGTGATGAAACTATTCTATATGATAACATAATGGTCCAGTTATGATATTGCACATTTTTCAAAACCCATAGAACTGTACAACAGAAGTGAATCATAATGTAAACTATAGACTTTAGTTAATAGTAAAGAATCAGTAATATTGGTTCATCAATTGTTACAAATTACTATGAGGTAAGATGTTCACAATAGGGGAAATGAAGCATGTATTTATGGTAGGGGGTGAGGTACATGGAAACTGTCTGTATTTTTGCAGTTTTGCCAAGACCTAAAAATTAAGTTTCTTATTAAAAAATAAAATAAAAATATATAATATTACCAGCAACAAGTATCCAGTTTTTAAAATGTAGGAAAAAGGTAAGTTTCTAGGAGAAATCTATTACCAAAGTGACGTGAAAAAAAAATTTTAATTGGATAGTTTGTAACTTATAAGAAAGTGAATTAATTTTTAAAAATCACATATATGAAATATTAGGCACAAATGGTTTTATAAATACTTGAAATATTTTAAAAAATAGATTTTTTTTCTTGTGGCAGTTTGAGATTTTTTACTAATCCAAAAAGGAGAAAGGTTATGTTTGTAAGCTAATCTATTCCTCTGGGTGTGATAGCCTTTGATTGCATTGAATTCAGTTGAAGGGCCTTTGATTAGATTACTTGATAACTTTGATTTGGGGCTTTCAATTGAACTGTCAGTATGGAGTGACTCAAGTTGAGTCCCCACCCTCTTGCTGGGTATGACATAAACAGACTTTCAGGGAGAGACAGAGAAGAAAGGGAACTGCCATGTTTGATCCTTCTGTGTAAGAGAGAGGATTGCTTAAATATGAAGCCCCAAGAGGCTGGGCCCACCAAACAGCTCAAGAGGAGACCAGACCTGCTATATGTCTGATAGCTCAAAGCTGAACTTCAAAAGACAGTAGAACAGCCAAGACTGATATAGGAGGCCCACAAAGAAATAAGCTCTATGCCAGGAAAGAGAAAATTACAGGATCCCTTGATCATGGATCTAAGAACCTGGGCCCCGGGAACAGCTCAGGAGGAAAGCTTGAGCTGGTGGGGAAGGCTGAAACCTGGGCAGAAATCACTGGCCATCTTGCTTCATCTTGAGGCAACTTGACAGGATCAATAGGAGCTGATTTTGGTGAGAAAGCATCTTTTATGGTGCCACATTTTGGATTTTTCATGGCCTTGGTCCTGCAAGCATTTACCCCAAAAATTGCCGTTTATAAAATTCAACAGATTTCTGGTACTCTGCATCCCTCTGGCAACCTAAAACACCACTCAGGGATAAATGAATTCCACTAGGTTATCAGTCTTATTGACATCCTTTAAGTCATTTATTCTCTGCAACAAAGTATTATTAATCTTCTAATTAACATTTACCCTACATTTATAAATCACATAACCCTTTCTCAGATCTCTTCTTTGATTTCCATTTCTTTAGAAACCTCTCCCTGATGAGGCACCTTCCTTTTCTCAAGCAAATGATTGCATAGCTATCACATTGAGCATCTCTCCTTGAGCCAATCCAATCCTAAGGCCAAAGCAATAACTAGGAATTAGCATAGAGTCCGTAATGGTCATCCAGGGTGCCAGGGACATCTTTTTTGAAGTCTCAAATCCTGGAACCAATCTAGTATCATTTTTTTTTTTTAGAGTAATGTAATTTTCTGGAATATAAGGAAAATCATTCTGTTCCTCACAAAGACAATGAACTCTGGCTAATTTATTAATAGTTCTCTCTGACTTAACTAAATATGCTATCTTTCCATGGATTATTTTATTTTTTTAGTAAAATAAGATGGTGTTGTGTGCACGTTTGTGTATGTGTGTGTGAGTGTGCATATGATGAGAATTTTTGTGTGTGATATGAGAGTCTTTTGTAATCTTGAAAAGGGTTTGGGGAAAGACCTATCCCATTAGAAATGATGCTTTGGAACAAAATTAAGGTTAATTATCTTTTTGCTAGTACTCTTTTCCAGCGTTCATTTTCCAGGCTATAACAAAATGCCAGGTGTTGGCAAAAATATGTTAAATGAACATATGATGAATTTGATCAATTGATTTGCTCATCTATTAGTGCAAGTACAGGACATTTAAGAAATATTTTCAGTCATAAATGTGTAATTTAAGAAAATCTACCCATTAATACATGATTTCTTAGAAATTTATAGTCCATGATACTAAATTTTATTTAAAGAATACCTTAACCAACCTTGTGAACACTAACATCACACAAGCACACCATATGCACAGAACATGAACCTCAATCTATACCTCACTCTTTATGCAAAAATTCACTGAAATGGATCATAGAAATATACACAAAATATAAATTATAAAATATACAAAATAAAATATGGGGAAATCTTGTAAAGAATTGTTAGACATGATATGAGAATGTGATCCTTAAACAACAATGTAAATGATAAGTTGAACTTTATCAAAATGAAAACCTGTGCAGTAAGAATTAGATTGTAATACACTAGGTTGCACTCAGGGAAGAAATACTTGAAACTAATTTAATTATTAAAGAATTACACTTCAGAACAGATAATAGTATCTCAAAATTCCATAAAGTGGACAGCCCAATAAAAAGTTAACAAATGCTTTTAACAATAATTTTATCAAATAAGATAGATGCATTGAAAATAACTACATGAAAAGATGTTAGAGGTCATTAATCATTAGATGAACACAAAATAAAAGCACAAAGGTACTAGAGTCACAATGCAATGAGATACAGGCCACTATGTATCTTGCCATAACCTACAAAATTGGGTGGGAGAGAGTGTAAACTACAATGTAAGCTATAATCCATGCTTAGTGGCAAATGCTCCAAAATGTATCCATCAATTGTAATGAATGTACCACACTAAGGAAGGATGTTGTTAATGTGGGAAAATGTGGGAAGTGTAGGGAGTGGGACATATGGGAATCTCCTTTATTTTTTTATGTAACATTTATGTAATCTAAGCATCTTTAAAAAATAAAATAAATTTTTTAAAAAGCCCAAAAATACTGTTACATACTCACACAAATGGCTAAAATTAAAGGCTGACCACATCGATTGCTGGTGAATATGTGGCACCACAGGACTTTCATGCACTGCTGTAGGAGATGCAAAATGGCACAACCACTCTTGAAAAAATTTTGGAAATTACTTAAAAATATTAAAAATACATTTTCCCAATGACCAGACACTCCACTGCTGTGTATTTACCCAAGTTGATGAAACCATTTGTCTATATAAAAATTTGTACATAAATGATTTACTAAAGCAGCTTTATTAGTAATAGCCAATAACAGACATAACAAAATTTCCATCATTGAATGGTTGAAAAAAAATTGTACAATTTTGAAACATTGGAATATTCTTCAACAATAAAAAGGAAAGAACTATTAATATGAGCATGATATAAATGAATCTCAGAATATGTAATTTGAGTGAAAAAATACAAATCCTCACCATTCAGTATTTCAAAATATACAATTCCATTTACCAAAACTCTAGATAATGAAAATTAATACAACATACAAGAAAGTGGGTCAAGGTTTTCATGTGTATTGGCAGAGAAGTAGTGTTTGGGTTTGAATTATATCCCACACAAAAAATATGTTTAGGTCCCAACCCTTGGTCCTGTGGGTGTGAACCCATTTGTAAATAAGACCATTGAAGATGTTAAAGTGTGCCCAAATTTAACAGGGTGGGCCTAAACCCAATATGGTTCAAATCCTTATAAGCAAAGGAATTTGGACAAAGAGAAGCCAAGAGAGAAGTTAGTAGCTTGAAGTCAAGGGAACCCAGAAGAGAAAGAAGACACTACCATCTACATTAACTGATGATGGAATATCCAAGGAATCTCAAATATTGGTGACCAGAAAAAACATACCATCCCCTGGAGAAAGCAAGCCTTCTAGACTCTGAAACACTGAGCCAATAAACTCCTGTTGCTAAACCAACTCATTGTATGATATTTGTTTCAGCAGAAAGGAAAGATAGGAAGCTAAAATAGGCAGGAAAATATAATTAGAAAATGGAGATTTAGGAATCTTTGGGGGTAATGTATCTGTTCATTTTCTTCATTGTGATGATGGTTTTACATGTAAGCACATATGTCCAAATTTTCACTTTGCATATATTAATTATGTACATTGTTTTTGTGTTTGAATGAAAAGTAATACAACTATTAAAAATAATATATTTGATGGGAGTGCATGTGGCTCAGTGGTTGAGCACTGGCTTCCCACATAAAAGGTCCCAGGATCAATACCTGACCCCAGTGCATCAAAAAACAAAACAAAACAAAACAAAAAAACCCCAAAACTGATCCTGTTAATGCTTCACTGGCCATTCTGAGAATTCAAAATTTGGAAAGGAATCTAATGCTTATCCTCAATTTTATTTGTTCAGAAAAGCATTTAAACTTTCTAGACACTGCAAATTTGACACTTTTCTTTATATTGAAAGATTACAATGTAATCTCATTTCTGGAAATAAAACCATGTAATACATGCAACAAAAGATATTGGAAGGGGATTCTGGGAAAGAAGAATGATAAGAAGAAAAACCAACCCTCAATAGAAAAATATGAATTTAAGGATTGGTGTTGCAGATGAGGTACCTGAATATATTTATAAGGATATTAGGGTGTGTGTTTGTGGTGGGAGGATGGTCAGAGGTATAAGCAGCTAATACAGGTTAACATGAATTAAGCCTGGTCAACATCAGCCATTATCTAAAAGTGGAAGTCAATTCAGACATTATGTTTTAATATCCTTCATTCTAAAGTGCTAGAATCCTTCATTTACCCAATATTAACTTAAATTTAAAAGCCTGGGAAAATGTACTAACCTTAAAAATACCTATCCTTTTTTTTCAGTTAAAAAAGACTCAATGGCCCTGCTTCTGTGCTTCCTGGATATTTGAGTTAGTTTATAACCTCTGGAAGTCTTGGTGTTCTTATCTGCATAATAGAACAATAAAATTCATTTCAAAATATGCATTATGGTCATGAATAAATGATGTAATGAACTTTGTACACTCAATAATTGCTCAACAAATATTATTATTATTTTGAGCTACAAGGTATTATAATAAGTTAATTTTCTGAACAAAAGTTTAATGTATAGTTTTGTGTATGGTAAAGACATGTTGGTAACTGGAATTCAATGTGTTCATTTGGGACCAAGTTTATATAACTGTGAATATGCAGTGACAGGGATAAAGAAATTGATGGCTAAGAGAATAAAAGTTTTGGTATGCTTGAAGGCTGATTTTCTCTGATATTTCTCCTATTTTTCACTTAATGAATTCTCTTTTCCAAACCTGATATACATATGAGGGAAATATTTCTCTTCTCTTCTCTTCTCTTCTCTTCTCTTCTCTTCTCTTCTCTT
>JAKSZT010038683.1:24210-47333 GCA_026826555.1 Tolypeutes matacus
TAAAAGATGCACAGCATCTGGTTGCCATCTTTGGATTTGGGAGGCAGTACATCCCTCATTTGAGTGTGCTATTCCAGCACATTTATCAGGTGAACTGAAATGCTACTAATTTTTAATTGGGACCAGAATGACAAGGTTCTTAAAATAAACCCCCAAATTTAACACTTGCTGATCCAACTCTAGACATTTCCATTGATATTCACCACCTTGAATTAGATAATCATTTCAGGAGGTAATAACCACAATACACACATCAAAATTAGACTTTGACTTGATTAACTACTTTCTTTTTTTATTCATTTTTAACATAATCATTTCTTGCCTCCCCTTAAGACTCTAAATTCCATAAACGTGGAATTTGGGGAAGGAAAAAACAGTTGCTGACATCTTCATCATTTATACCTAATTTCTGTAGTTATACCCTACACCTGAAAACTTGGATTTCTGCTGCACATGGGATAATGATACATTATGTGTATATCATTCATTCTCTTAATGGAGGTCATGATGAAAAGAAAGAATACCAGAAATATCAGTTCAGGTCCTTTTATATTTGCAAACTTGGTGAAATTTTTATTCATTTTCTAGGCCTTAGTTATACCCTTCATATGTGTGTTTTTGGCGTGAATGACATTAGATGATTTTGGAGGTGCCATTCAGTACATACAACTTGAAGATTCCTGCATAAATGAAGAATACACCTCATGAAATAAAGGTGATCTTGGCTAATATCACAGTTTTCAGTCTGTCTTACTAGTTTCTTAGTCCAATATTCTTTATTTCTCCCTAGTATAAGGACCTCCTTGAGTGTAGATAAGACAGTTTTGCATAGTTTAGAAGGGTGAAAGAAAACATCAAAATATATTATATGTATGATGGACAGTGAGGATCAACAAATTTCTCCCAGAAATTACATCAGTTTACCTATGTGCCTTCTTAAGCTCAGGGCCTTTCACAAGGTGTAAATTTTCCATCCTGCATATTTACAAGGAGAATCAATTGCACATTCATGAAGAGTTTTTAAATGAAGCCATAAATACAGTCACAGAAATGCATTTATAGAATTGAAAGTTGTTCACCATCCAACTTGAAACTTTGAAGTCCTGGAATACAACAGTGATAGGGTACACCAGTGATAGTGTATAACATTACACATATATACATAACTTTCATAATTATGTTTTCAATAGTGTGCTTGTATTGAATTTCCTCCTAAGAGAAGTGTAGTTTTTTCAATGTAAATACTTAAAATGTGCAAGAATGCTTACAATATTTTCTGGCATTGTTGTTTATTGTAATAATGTAATCCTCAAAAAATGGTAGTGCCAAGGATCTCTCTCAATCCATGAGAGGTGACTCAATCATGACAGGTTTCTTAAAGCAGATCACAATCTCCAAGGCCTGCATTAATTAAAATTTGTCCTGATAAAAGGACAGTAATATCCCCTATATGTGGGATCAGGAAGGACAAATTTATTTCCAGGATGTCAGAGCTGGAAAAGATGAGATTATCTTATCTATTGCCTTTTTCACAGGCTCAGTGAAGTAAAGTAGAGAGTGGGTGACAGGTCTTGACTCTTTGAGGTTTGCAACTTCACGTGACAGCACACCACCCTTCTGCACCAGCTGCATTTGTTGAACTTAAAAATGTGTGAAAAGAATGAGATGGTCTAAAAGGCTCAAACACCCACAGCATCATTTTTCCTCAAACAGCCTCTCATGGCACCACATTTTCCTCAGGTTGTTCTTCAAATCTGTTCTTAGTGGGTAGATCAGGGGGTTAAACTTGGGGTCAACCATGCTATAAAATAGGGCCAACACCTTGTAATCACTGACAGAATCCACCATGGGAACATAGGGTTAAGGAAATGCAAATTTAACAATGAGACACTTTATCATGCATCATTTTCATGAAAATAAAATGAAAAAGTCTGTCTGTATGAAAGTTTGATGATGTTTCTGGAAATCAACATATCTCTTGAAACTACCTTATGTTCATTGTTGCCTTGTTCAAATTTGGAAAATAGAAATTACCTAAATACCTACATTCCTTTTGGAGTTTTTATCAAGAAAGGATACTGGATTTTTTCAAATGCCTTTTCTTCATTAATCTAGATGATCATGTAGTTTTTCTTCCTTGATTTATTAATGTGGGGTGTTTTGCTGACTGATTTTCTTGTTTTGAACTACCCTTGTTTGTCTGGGATAAAACTCGCCAGATCATGGTATATATTAATAATTCTTTTAATGTGTTGTTGGATTTGATTAGTGAGTAAGTTGTTGAGGACTATTCAATCTGTGTTCATTAGGGAAACGGATCTGCAATTTTCCTTTTTTTCCAATACATTTATCTGGCTTTGGTATTGAGGTGATATTGGCTTCCTATAATGAGTTAGGCAACATCCCCTCTTGTTCAATTATTTAGAAGAGTTTGCATAAGATTGGTATTAGATCTTTGAATGCTTGATAGTATTCACATGTGAAGCCATCTGGTACTGGGATTTTCATTTTAGGGAGTTGTTTGATGTCTGTTTTAATCACTGTACTTGGGATTGGATTCTTGGGGTTTTCTATTTCTTCAAGAGTCAGTGGAGGTTGTTTGTATGATCCTAGCAATTTTTCCATTTCATCTACATTGTCTAGTTTGTTGGCATACTGCTGTCCATATTATCTATCATCTTATAATCTCTTTTATTCCTGTGGGGTCAGTAGTAATGTCCCCATTTTCATTTCCAATTCTATTTATTTGCATCTTCTCTCTTTCTTTCTTTGTCAGTCTGGCTGCTTGTCAATTTTGTTAACCTTCTCAAAGAACAAACTTGGTTTTGTGGTCTCTATTGCTTTTCCTTCTCAATTTCATTTGTTTGCTCTAATATTGGTTATATCATTTATTTTGATTGCTTTGAGCATACAGTGTTGTTCTTTTCCTAGTTTCTCCAGCTTTTTAGCTAGGTCAGTGATTTTAGCTCTTTCATCTTTGTTAATGTTAGCATTGAGGGCTATACATTTTCACCTCAGCATTCCCTTCACTGAGTGCTGATATGTTGTGTTCTCATTTTCATTTGTCTTGGGGTATTTATTGATTTCTCCCATAATTTCTTCTTTGACCCACTCATTATTTGAGTGTGTTGTTTAATCTCTCTATATTTGTGACTTTTCTTTTCCTACTTGTCGATTTCAACCTTTGTTGCATCATGATCAGAGAAAGTGCTTTGTATAATTTTTTATCTTATTAAATTTATTGACTGACTTCCACAGTAAGCAATCACTCAAGCAGGGGTGTTTTGAGGAGGACTCTAGAGACTACTAGACACTATAGGCAAGGCAGACAACCCAAGGAAATTGGGACCTTATTTTGAAATGCATCAGAGTTAGTCTCATTTATAATTTTCCTACACATGTTTCTTCTGCTCCTCTTATTTAAACCTGCAATTAGCACTAAACCTGTTAAATATAGGTCCCAGAGAGTTAAATCTTTGGTCTGCTCATATGCCAGTTGAGCCCTGAATCTCTTCAGACTCACCCAGCACAACTAATGAAAGGATAATGATGGACAAAGCCCATTCCAAAAATAAAAATAAAAATCAATGTATTTACAACTGCAACAATACAGTTCCATCCAGCTGCCCCATGGGATCTAAGCCCTTTCTCAATTGGAAGTAGAGTGGGCATCACCATCCCCAAATCCTTTGTTCATTGTGGAATGAACAAAGACAATGTGGGAATGCAATTATGAACTAAGGTAGATTTATTATTCTAGTAATGGAAGAAATTGCAACATTTATACAAAGGTGGTGGTCACCAGAGTTTCTGAGTGGAGAGAGAAAGAAGAATAGGTATAACATTGGGCATTTTGGGGATTTTGGAATTGTTCTGCATGATTTGCAACAATGGATACAGGCCATTATACATTCTGTCAAAACCTAAAAAATTGGGTAGTACAAATTGTAAACCATAATGTAAACTATAGGCCATGATAGGTAGCAATGCTTAAATATTTGTTCATCAATCAAAACAAATGTAACACACTAATGAATGATGCTGTTAATGGAGGAAAGTGTTGGAGGGAAATGGGTGGGATATTTTGTAATCCCTCATATTTGGTGAAATATTTATGCAATCTGAATCCTCTTTAAAAATAAAAAAATAAAAAAATAAATTCATTGAGATATACTTTGTGACCCAACATATGATATATCATGGAGAAAGATCCATGTGACCTTGAGAAAAATGTAAATCCTGCTGTTTTGGCGTGCAATGTTCTGTATAAGTTTATTAGATTTAGTTAATTTATCATATTATTCAAACTCTCTTTTTCTTTATTGATCCTTGTATCAGATGTTCTATCCAATGATGAATGTTGTTTTGAAGTTTCCAACAATCATTTTAGAGACATCTGTTTCTACTTTCAGTTTTGCCAGTGTTTGGGTCATATAATTTGGGGCCTCCTGGTTATGGGCATGTACATTTATGTACATTTATGACTCTTATTTCTTCATGGTGAATTTCCATTTATTAATAAATAATAATCTTCCTTGTTTCTAATAACAGATTTGTTTTCAAATTATAGTTCATTTGATATAGAAATAGCTACTCATGCTTTATTTTTTGGTTAGTGCATACATGGAATACCTTTTCCTAGCCACTCACTTTCAATCTCTTTGTATCTGTGGGTCTAAATTTTTTTCTCAGGTACACAGCATATAGAACGTTCATATTTTCTTATCCATTCTGCCAGTCTGTGCCTTTTGATTGGGGAATTTAATTATAAAAATGCAGTGTTGTTACTGTAAAGGCAATTTTTACATCACCCACTTAGACTTTTGGGTTTTATCGCTCATATCTTATTTTCACCACACATTTTACAATTTTAGTTACTTTTACTAATATAATCTTTATTTCTAGATTTTTCTAAGGCTCTCTCTCCTGTCTTTTCTTTTCAGGTTGTATAACCCTGCATTAGTCAGCCAAAAGGGTGCTGATGCAAAATACCAGAAATCGATTGGTTTTAATAAAAGGTATTTATTTGGGGTAGAAGCTTAAAGTTACTGGGCCATGAAGCATACGTTTCTTCCCTCACCAAAGTCTGTTGCCACGTGTTGGAGCAAAGCAGCTGCTGACATTTGCCAGGGTTCAGGCTTCTTTGGTTCTTCTCTTCCCAGGGCTGCATCTCTCTCTGGGCTTAACTGTTCTGTTCCCTCCACAAGGTTAGCTGTAGACTATGAGGCTATTTAGACTCTGCCTCTCTTCACAAGGCCAGCTGTGAACTGTCAGGTGAATGGCTCGTCTCTATCCCAGGGCCTTCTCTCCTTCCTCACAATCAAGCTCCTTTTTCTGCTCACCTCCCCGGGCTCCAGCATCAAAATCCCAACGTCAGAACTGCTGCTTCTGTCCTTTGCAATGCCTTTTATATATGATTCCCCCATCCACCAAGGGGTGGGGCTCAACACCCTAGTGATGTGGCTCAGTCAATGCCCTAATCATAACTTAATCATGCTCCGATTAACAGACCAGTTTACAAACACAATCCAATATCTATTTTTGGAATTCATAACTTCATCAAACTGCCAAACTTCTACAGACCCCTTTTAGTATTTCCTTCAGTGCCAGTCTCTTGGTTACAAACTCTCTCAAATTCTGTTTCTCTGTGAATATTCTAAACTCACCCTCATTTTTGAAAGACAATAATACTGGATATAAGATTCCTGTCTGGAAGCTTTTCTCTTCCTGAGTCTTAAATATATTATACTACTTACTGCATTCTTGCCTCCATGGTTTCTGATGAGAAATCACCACTTAACACAGTAAGCATTTCTTGTAGGTGATGCATTACTTTTCTCTGTCTGCACTTGTGATTCTCTCTTTATATTTGGATTTGACATTCTGTTTAATATGTGTCTCAGATTTGATCTATTTGGATTTATTTATATGGGATTATGTTGTGCTGCTTAGACACAGATATCTATGTCCTTCCATAAGGTTGGGTAATTTTCTACCATTATTTCCTCAAATATTCTTCCTTCCCCTTTTCCCTTCTCTTTTCCTTCTGGGAAACCATGACATGTATGACTGCACATCTTTTGCCATCATTTAGTTCCTGAGGCACTGTTCAGTTTTGTCCATTCATTTCATTATCTGTTCTTTTGTTTTTGGTGACCCTGTTTCAAGCTCACTGATCTTTTCTTCCACCTCTTCAAATCTGTGGTTATATGCCTCTAAAGTAATTTTAATTTCATTTCCATAAAATCTGCTACTTTTCAATATATGCCTTCAAATTATATCTTTTGTGTTCATTCAGTGTTTTCTTTTGTTGTTTTTTTTTTTTAATTTATTGAAGTATATCATTCATACATGAACATACATAAACTATAAGTGTTCAGTAAATATCATGAACTTACAAAACAAACATGCATAACATCATACAGGGCTCTCACACATCACCCCCTCCCAAAACACACTGCATTGTTGTGAAACATTTGTTAACAAATCATGAAAGAGCACTGTCAAAGTATTACTTCTAACTATAGTCCATATCTTCCTCCCCATATATTTTTTAAGGATTTATTTATTTATTTATTTACTTTTATTCATTTTTACCTCTCCTTCCTGTTTTTCTGTTTCTGTGGCCATTCACTGTGCAACTCTCTGTGTCTGTTTCCTGCCCTTTCTTCTCTTTCTTCTCCTGTCTTCACTGGGATTTGTTCCTCATTATCTCTGATGTGGGAGAAAGGCATCCTACCACCTGTGTAACCTTAGTTCCTGTTTTCTTGGTGCGTCTCCTCTTGGCTCTCCCTCGTGTCACTGTCCTATTATGTCATCATTTTGCTGCATAGCTCATGGGGTCTGGTGACGCAACTGAGCATGAGGCCTGATGGAGCACCCACATGCGGGGCCTGGCGGCACACCCACACATGGGGCATAAGGGGCTCACCTGCTTGCAGGGCCTGATGGTGCAACCTTGCATGTGGCCTCATGGCATGCCCACATGCAGGGTCTGGTGGCACACCCACATGTGTGGCCTGGGAGGCTCACCTGCTTATGGGGCCTGACGGTATACCAGTGCACCCACTTGTGGGGCCTAGCGGTGCAACCGCTTACAAGGCCTGATGGTGCACCTGTGCACAGAACCTGGTAGCCTGAGCACCTTCTATATTTTCCTCTTTTAAATTTTTACCAGGATGTCTTGGGAATCAAACCCAGGTCCCTCCATATGGTAGATGGACACCCAACCATTTTATCCACATCCATACCTATGCTATATCACTTAAAGTTGACCAAAGATACCTAGAGTTACAGTCATTTCCCATACAGGTTGTTCATATAATAAATCAAGCTTGGTTTATCACCAGCATTCTAAAAACCAGACCTAGGGAGAAAAACTAGGTCTGGGGACACATGCATGGTTTCTAATATAGCAAATGTTTAGTCTACCCTGATTATCACAAAACCAGGACAGTGAGAATACTCACACTCTAATGTATTTTTTTAAAGATTTTATTTATTTATTTATCCCCCCTTGCTGCTTGTGCTCTCTGTGTCCATTTGCTGTGCGTTTTTTTTCTGTGTCTGCTTGTCTCCCTTTGTTGTGTCGTCCTGCTGTGTCAGCTCACCGCGCCACGCAGGCTGGCTTGCCTTCACCAGGAGGCCCCAGGAATCGAACCTGGGGCCTCCCATATGGTAAACGGGAGCCCTATTGATTGAGCCACATCTGCTTCCCTCTAATGTATTTTTAATCTCATCCATTATGTCTTATATTCCCATAATGTTTGTTACTTTCTTTTGCAGGCTTTCAAATTGTTCTTTAGGCTATTCCAGTGTCTTCTTAAAATCCTTTATATCTTTATTCATAATTTTTATAATGAAGTGATTATAAGAGAATTGTGTGATTATCACTGATTAATTGTCTTAAATGCTGTATCTTTTCAGGATATTTGGTTTGTTCTTTTGGCTGGGCCATCTTTTCCTGTTTCTTAGTATGACTTGTATTTTTTTTTTGCTCATGTCTAGGCATCTGAATATGTTGGTGAATTTAATCTGATAGCCAAATTCTCTCTCTTACCTATTGTTTCTTTTTTCACAACTCTTCTTTGATATTTGGTTAAACTTGTTCTCAGTCTTTAAAATTACCCTGCTTAAATTTTCAATTGGGCCAATGACTCACTAGTGGGGTGCAGATTTTCTCCCAGGCATTGGATACAGAATATGTGAAGTTTTTGTCCATGTGATTCACACATTGGCCAGCAGACGGCAGAAATCAGTGTGCTTTTCCATGGAAGTTTCAGTCTTGGCTTTCCTGTGTTTGTTCCTATGTTGAATCTCCAGATCAGAGATTCAAAGCAGGCTTTGATGGCTGAATTCACCAAAGAAAAGCTTCCTGAAATCCCTTCCCTTTTCCCTTGAAACAGCTGAGAGGGAAGAAGGTGTCTGTTCCCCTCTCAGTCAGCTGCAATGAGCCAGGGCTTTTACCCCAGCTTAATATCTTGGGTCTGGGGGAGGGGAGGCCTTTCCAGTCACCATGAAGTCACCATAACTTGCATTTGTCATTTTGGCTTCTTCATCTCTCCTTCCTTCACCTTCCTGGGGGTTGTGCAGCACTGCCCTGGTCTACTGACCCCCAATCCAGGTCCCTTGGACAGATTTTGGTTCTTTCTCTGTTGCTTTTGTGACAGCGTTCACTTACCTAATAGTCCCTCGCTATGTTCCCACAATCTAGGCCTTTCTATTTGATTGATTTTGTGCTACTGTTGCTCTGATACTTGGTTCAACTTAATTGGGAACTTTATAGTGGCTTGTGTTTAGCCAAACTGAATTTTTTTCAGATCTTTTTCATTTTTTTTCCCCCTTTTCTCCCTTGCTGGTTGCATAGTGGAACTGAGTACTGTAAGCTGTGTTGGCTAAAGTTTCCTTCGTTGCCCCATGAAATGATGAATCTTCTCCCACATTTCTCCCCTGACTGTAGTAGTAATGGAGCTTCAGCCATTTTCAGTAATCCAAGATATACAGGGAAATGACATCTGTAGTTGCCCAGAGAAACTGATGATGCTTCACACCCATTTTTCCACTGCCTGGGGAAGGGATGGAGCCACAGGTATAGGCAGTGAACTAAGCAGTGTGGATAAAAACTGACAGAAATTTCCCATGTAGACTGACAAACCACTAGGGACAGGGAATGAATTCCAGGAGTGACAAGCAATCTAGTCCACATGGTCATTTGCACTTGAAGTTTCCCTGAGAGGCTGAGGGAACACCATCCATTCTGCCCTTCCAGGGGATGGGATAGAAACATAAGAGGGCGCAACAATCTAGTCCATGTGGTCCAAAAGTACATGCAATTTCCCAGAGAAGTTGAGGAAACACCAATCTCCTTTCCTTTTGGAGGTGAAGATGGAGTCACAGGTGTCCAATAATCCAGTCAGTGTAGACTGAGAGCACCTCAGTTGCCCAGAAAGTCTGGGAAAACACCACCCCTCCTATCCTGTCAGGGAGTTGGGACAGAACCACAAGTGTCCAACAATCCAGTCAAATTTTAGCTGTTTTTAGGAATAGACTTTTACTCAGCCAAAATTTACTAATCAGTAGCTAAAGTTGGTGTCTGGCCATCTCTTGCTCCCCCATTTTTGGGAAATGGAGCTTCCAACTCCAGCCAGGGAAATGCTTCTAAGGTGGTTTATGCAGCCACAGGAGGATGGGCACTGGCTTTGGCAGTGTGGAATGCTGCACTCAAGAATCTTCACTGAAGATGGGCAGTCACTTCCTTCTATTCTTCCATGGATATTGTAGGATGTTCTTCTGGTCTCCTGGCCCCCCCAAAATGGTGTTTTAGATAGTTCTGAGTGTTTACTGACTGCACGGTAGGATGGTCTGACTCTTGAAGCTCCTTACTCTGCTGCCATCCTGCACCTTCCCCTATTAATCTCATTTTTGACTCATAGTCTACTATGTTTACATTGGCCCTTCAAAATCTATGATTCCTATTAAGAATTTCCAAAAAGAAACCACTTCCAAGAACCTTAATTCCCCTTTTAATTGAGGTTATGTGAAAGAAAATTGATTATATATTGGATAATCATATATTTCATTTATTCTGACATACAAATATCAGTGCTTTATTAATTTTGTATTTTATTAACAGAGAAACTGAATTTTTCTCAGGAAGACAGTGTCTTCAAGAATTTAATACACAAGGTTAAATTTTATAGCATCAATTAAAACTGAGGGATAAAAATCATGGTATAAAACAATAAAGCACATATAGTGTCTACTTTGGGAAAAATACAAAGATCAAAAAGTAGATTAAAATACTCTAAAATGTTAAAGCTATCAGTGGAAACAGGACAAGAGCAATTGTCTTTTTCTTTGATTTTCTACCTTTGTGAATATTTAATTATATGATGACTGAAAAAGGAGTTTGGAAATATGTGTATATATATATATATCATCTTCCCAATTTTGTTTATATTAATGGGTGTACATATAAAATACATTAAAATATTTGTATCTAGTTGTAGGGATAGTACATATTATATGAAGAAGATTTCATTTACATATTTGTTACATTGAAAAATATATATGGATTTTTATTCACTTTAGGAAGTAGACAATCCATGAGAGCAAATATCTTTTCTGGATGAAGAGTGAAGATAGAAAGATCTAGAGGCAGGGACCCTGAGAAGTCTGCAAGAAGAAAGAAGGGGAAACCCAGAGGATTTACCAGGGGAGAAATTCTTCTCTGTAAAGAGCAAGAACAACTTTGGAAATGCTACCTTGGCTGGAGGAAGCATCTAAAAGTAAAGCAAAATAACAGATAAAAAGTTACTTTAGGTTTTTCAGGAATCGACTGCACAGTAAAAACAAAAACAAGTTAGAATTGCTATCAAATTAGTTCTTTAGAGGCATAAAAAAGCTCACATCCTGGATTGTTTCAATGACTTGGATAATTGTTTAGACTTGTCCTGCATATTTCTTACCCTGTTAAATTATGAAATAGAATATATAAAGAAAATTTTAAAAAAAGACATACAGTTGATTTATTTCTGAAACCTCCACTTAAATCATGAAACAGAACACTGCCATTCTCTCCAAAGCCCACGTTATGAGCCTTCCTGAATGTAATCCTTCCTTTCTCCTTAAATTAGTTATTCCTTTGGCTTTTACTGATAATCTATTCCTTACCTGATTATCTTAGACAGGATTTTCTCATAGAAGCTCTGAGTGTTCATCTCATTGGGTTTCTTTGAAGACAGAATGAGATTATTTGGTATGCAGACCATATGGTAAGAGCTCAAACATATTTGCTATTACTTATTCTGCTCATGCAGCACTTTGGAAGACAGGTTCCATCTTAGGATACATTGTTAAAGAAGAAATGAAGGAAAAGGAAGTGTATAGAAATGATAAGGAGCAGAGGAGAGACAAATTTATATTCAGCCATATCCATATATATATATAAATTCTTCTGATGGGAGTTTTCTATATCCACAGAGAATGATACTAAGAGCCTAAGTTTATAATTTTTCAGGGAATTTACTTAAATAATAATTATAAATTAACAAAACATATTCTAATGAGATTGGAGAACACAATGAAGCTAAATTTAGTAGATAAATGAAACTAACATGAGGGCCAAGACTTTTCTTTTCTCCTCAGTCAGTTTAAACAGATTATAGAAAACAAATACCCTCAAAGCAAAAGTCTCATAAATTTATTTTCATTTTAAAAACTTTCATAAAGAGCAGAACTCTGAATTTTTGGGACCCAGGGCAAATGTCTAATAACTACGATGCATGAATCACATATAACTAAGATAATAGAGACTTGCATACTTGTTAGAATTCAGCTATCCAAGCTTTACTGGGTCTAACAATGTGAATAAAATGGAAATACACGAGGTCAGTTAATTATTTGGGAAGGTAATTCAAAACAACATGCAAGGAAAATTTAATGCCATTGAACAAGAAAAATGTAGTTTTACAATTTATACTTTCCCATTATTTCATTAATCATGTGAGTGACACCCTATTGGGAATAATTTTAGTAATGAATTACAGATCTTTATTTGAATTATTTGAATATTAAAATTCTTTTACTTGCCTTCAAACTGTTTCTCAGCATATATAACTTCCCATTGTACATGGTTTACTTTGACAAAGGTAGGAGGAATTAGAAATTGCACATTATCAATAGCACTAATAGTGAGGGAAATATGATTTCAAGAAACTGAAATGAAATAATCTGAACAGTAGATAACCACATTTCAATGAGGAAACTGACAACACCAAAGAAGAAAATGTAGAAATGGTCCCACAACAATTGAAGCAGGAATCAAAGAACCATGATGAATTATGTACCAACATTTCCATATATGGACTGAATATATGATGAACACAAAATCAAGGAGTTGCTCATTTGGTGTTTGGTGAGATATTCCAAACAAACAAGCAGAACAATCAATGACAGGAAAATGATGCTTATCAACCTGGGAAATTCATTTTAGAAGAAAACATAATTATGACTTTGGGTAGAAAGTCAGTGAAGCATTGATTAAGAAAAAGTGAATTCATATGTATCAGAGCAGTGAGAAGAACTAAATCCAAAGAATAAGCTCCCTGTAACACTGACTACCATAATTACCAACCACCAATGCCACATTCCCAGGGAAAAACCTACCCCCACACTGAAAGACCAATGCACATATTTGAGAAAATATGATTCAGTGCTTTTTATTCAGGTATGTTAGGTGTAACTTTCTTACTCTTTGAAAGTTGGCTATATATGTAGAAGAGAAGAACATGGTAAGTTTGCAGATGTTGAGTATTATTTACTTTTGAATAGACTCTGAGAATTTGGATTTTCTCATGGAATTTCCAAATTAGAATGACTGAATTTGTGTCATTAATCATGAAGATTACATGGTTTTGCATGAAATATAAGGTATTATGAAAAATTGGGGGCTTTCTTTTGTGATTATGAATTTAAACACTGGCCTAAGAAAACTCTGTTTTCAAGATATGACTTGTTAAGTACTAGTTAGGTATTCTGTATGTATGTAATCTAGGAAATCCTCAAGTAATTTTTACCTCTCTAACATACAGTTACTCTTGTATGAGCTACAAACTGAACACAATAACATGCCAACTTACTAAGTATTTTATTCTTCCCTGAGGTCTCCTTTATCTATCTTAAATTTGAAACTCAGAACTTACTCACTTATTTAGTTATGTGAAAATTATTGTCTCTATATTTTGGATGAAGAAATCACTATAGAAAGAAATGAAGTTACTTGTAAAGTTCACAAATAAAATCAATGGCAGTGTCAAGAATAGAAAATAGGTTTCCTCTCCAGTCTACAATTAAGAAGCTAGAAAATTGGTGGCAGTTTATACATGGTGAATCATTAATTTAGGAGGAACGTGAAATCAAAAGGGAAGATTTCAACAAGTTAAATAAAGCATCATCTGTGACTTTGGAATCAGAGAAAACTGGGGTTTCATATACATATTTATAAAAATTGCTTGGTTAGAGTATCAACAAATTAATTAGGGTAATTAACTTTGTAGCAATAAATGCAGACAGAATGTTTGCCTTTGCCTGAGTACCCTCCTAACCTTAGTTTCTCAAAATTAATTTCATTTGTGAACCATAATTTTATGAATACTATTATTATTTACTTGATGAATTTCCCAAAACCAAAAAAGAGTCTCCTTCATTTATCATCTGATGAACGTTAAGAAACCATGGACTCATAACATTTTAGTTTCATAATAAAAAGTAATTATTTGAAATGTTTGCAAAAGTTGGAAGGAAAGAGTGAAAATGCACATTTCAAAAAGAAAAAAATTTAGCATATTTATAGAGAAAATATTATTTATTTTATATATGTGGAAAATTATTTCTTTCTATTTGAATTCAATTTTTGGTTTTTATAGTTTAGTTGGATTTTTACATACTATTTCCCATTTTATTTTGGAAGGTGGAGAATATGTGGAAAGAAATTCACATTTGTTTGTTTTCCCCATGCACTAAATAATGTTATTGTTTATATCCACTCAAATCAATAAGCAATTAATTTAAGAGTTCTCCAAACAAGTATTTTAAATATTATTTTAAAATAAAAAATAGTCTTTTCACTTATAAGTGAGGAAATATTTACACAGCATAATTTGGTATATACTGAGAAGCTTTACTCCCAATGGCTTATACAGCAGATAATTCTAAATCTTAAAATTGCATAATACAGAATGTGATTTAGATGGATTAAGTTGTGTGTAATGCCTTCCAGTTGTATATGTTCTTTACTACCAGACTGTTATCTTCTGATTTTCCATATTTTTGAGAACACGGAAGATTTTTATAATTAAAGGTAAAGAAAAAAATGTATAATTCAGATTAATTTATTTTTAAGGCTACATCTTCATTGCAATGGAAATTTTTATTTTGAGGTCACCTTAATCTGTAAAAGAGATTTGAAAAGGAAACTTAAAAATATATCTACGTGTGGAGAGGGCAAGGTGGTGGCAGAGTAAGGAGCTCCAAGAGTCAACTATCTAAATCAGTATTTTGATGGCCCTAGGAGAAAAGAAGAGCATATTGCAGCATCAATCTGCAGTGATGACTCATAACTACAGCACTCCACCCTGAAGAGGCCAGGGTCCATCCCCTACAGGAGGCACAAACCACTCAGGAGCTATTCCCTAACTGGAGTTGGAAAGTCCATTTCCCCCCAAAAATGGGGGAGGAATACATGGTTAGGCACCAATCTCAGGTACTGATTAGTAAATTTGGATGGCTAAAGACCAATTCTAATAGCAACTAAAGTTTGAGCATGTCCAAGTCAGAAAAAGGTCAGTAGCCTTCATTTTAACTCTGCCCCTGGCAAGAGGGATGTGAGGCTGATTGGAAATCACAGGGAATACAGGGACTGGTGTCTGTCCACCCAGTTTGGATTGCAGCCCTAGCCTAGGCTCCAGCTTCACCTCCAACATGGAGGAAGCTGGGGGATCTGCAGCAGCCTTTCTGGACAAATGCAGGCACTTCTGGCCTGCACAGACCAGGTTGGTGTGCAAAACTGTTTATATGTCCCCAGCCCCAATAGGATAGAATGGGGGTGGTGTTTCCTCAAATTCTCCAGGCAACTGCAGCTGCTTTCTGCCCACACAAACTATATTATTGGACACATCTGTGGCTCCATCCCTGGCCCAGGCAGAACAGAAAGAGGGACAGTCACTTTCTCCAGAAACTGCAGTCACTTTCAGCCTGCAAGGTCTAGATTCTTGGACACATGGGAGGCTCCACTTCCACCCCTAGCAGGGGAAGAGGGAGATATGTGCTTCTTATGTCTACTTGGTTAACTGCAGTCAGTTTTGACTCATACAGCTTAGTTTGCTGCCCACTCCTGTGGCTCCATCCCTGCCCCAAGTAGTGGAGGAAGAAGTGTGGAACTTCATCAGTCCCTTGTACCAACTATAGATTGCCTTGGCCTGCATGGCTTGGATTACCACACACAGCTACAGCTACATATCTAATGCTGCAGGGGAGAAAAGTGGGAGAAGTTTCTTCACTTTCTGGGGCAAACTGGGCAGCTTCAGTTTCCACAGCTCACAGTACCAATTGCATCCTTGGCTCCTATTCTGCAACAAGCAAGAGAGAAAGGGTAAGAAACAGATGGAATAAAGCTGGAAAAAATCATATTGTCTAAGCATAAACCAGTATAAGTTTCAAATTAAGTTGAACCAAATGTCAAAGAGGGACTGTAGCACAAAACCAGTCAAACACAAAGCCCTAGACTAAGGAGCGAAAAAGGACCAAGAATAAATACATATAGTACATCAGGTGCTAAGACACCAACAAAAAAAATTTACAATCCATACCGAGAAACACAAAGATATGACCTAGTCAAAGTAACAAACTAAGGTCCCAAATGACATAAAGGAGTAGAGAAAAGTTATCATTGATGTTCAAACATATTTCCTTAATAAATTCAATGAGATGGCTAAAGAGATTAAGCATATTAAGAAAACACTGAGTGAGCACAAAGAAGAATGTGAAGGCATACATAGAAAAATAGCAGGTCTTATGGTAAAGAAAGTCACAATAAAAGAAATTAAAAATAAATTAGAGGCATTTAACAGCAGATTTGAAGAGGCAGAAGAAAAGAACAGTGAACATGAAGACAAAGCCTTTGAAAGCAAAGATACAAAAAAAAAAAAAAAAAAAGACAGATAAAGAAAAGAATGGAAAAAGTTGAACAGGGTCTCAGGAAACTAAATGATGGTAAGAGACATGCAAACATACATATCATGGGAGTCCCAGACAGAGAAGAGAAGGGAAAAGGGGCAGGAGAAATATTTGATGAAATATTGTTAGAAAATTTCTCTACCCTATGGAAGGACATAGGTATCTGCGTCCAAGAAGCATGTTTTCCCATTTGAATGGATCTGAACAGACCTACTCTGTGACATATTAAGCAGGATGTCAATTGCCAAAGGTAAAGTGGGAATCCTAAGAAAGCAAGAGAAAAAAGATTTATCACATATAAGGAATGCCCAATAAGAAACCATGGAGGCAAGAAGGCAGTGGTATGGAATATTTAGGACACTGAAATACAAAACTTACCAGCCAAGAATATTATATCCAGCAAGACTGTCATAAAAAATAAAGGCAGGTTTGGAAAATTCACAAATAAACAGAAATTGAGGGATTTTGTAACGAACAAACTGGCTTTGCAGGAAATACTAAATGTAGTGACACAGGCTGAAAAGAGAAGGCAGGAGAGAGGCATGGAAGAGTCTAAAAATGAAGATTAAATCAGTAGAAGTAACTAAAATTGTAAAATGAGTGGTGAAAACAATGTATGACAGATAAAAACCAAAGATCAAAATGGGTGAAGAAAGAACAGCCTACACAGTAATAACATTGAATATTAATGTATTAAACTCCTTCATCAAAAGGCACAGTCAGGCAGAATGGGTAAGAAAATATAAGCCATCTATATGCTGTCTACAAAAGACTCACTTGAGACTCAAGGATACAAATAGATTGAAAGTGAAAGGAACAAAAATATATTCCTTACATGCAGTAACCATTAAAAAAAAAAAGCTGGAATAGCTATATTATAATGTATGAAACATACTCTAAAAGCAAAGTTTTTATCAGAGGCTAGGAAGATCAGTGTATACTAATAAAAGGAACAATTCACCAGGAAGAAATAGCAATCATATATGAACATGCGTCTAATCAGGAGGGCTCAAATTACATGAAGCAATTACTGGAAGAACTGAAGTGAGAACCAGATGTCTGTTCAATAATAATAGTTAGAGAATTTAATACACAGTTCTCTTCTTTAAATAGATCATCTGGGCAGAGGATAAGTAAAGGAAAAGAAAGCTTGAGTAATATGATAAACAAACTAAGTCTAATAGTTATATACAGAACATTGCTGCTCAGAACAGCAGTATATACATTCATCTCAAATACTCATGGATGGATATTTCTCCAGGATAGACCATACATTGTGTCACAAAGTATATTTCAATAAATTGAAAGAGATCAAAATTACACAAATCACTTTCTCAGAACACAAAAGAATAAATCTGGAAATCAATATCAGGCAGAAAAAGGGAAAATTCACAAATATACGGAGAGTAAACAACACATGATTATATAATCAGTGGGAAAAAGAAGAAATTGCAAGCAAAATCTGTAAATATCTCAAGATAAATGAAACAGAACATAACATATCAGAGTGTATTGGATGCAGCTAAAGCAATGCTGAGAGGGAAGTTTATAGCCCTCAATGGTTACATTAAAAATGAAGGACACTAAAATGAAGCATCTCGTTACACAGCTAGAAGAACTAGAAAAAGAACAGCAAACTGTGGTAAGAGTAAGAAAGAATGAAATAACCGTGATCAGTGGAGAAATAAATTAAATTGAGAACAAGAAAAGAATACAGGTAATTGACAAAACCAAAAGTTATTTATTCAAGATCAACAAAATTGACAAACCTGTATCTACATTGGCATATTTCACTTACAGTCATATACTGTAATGAATCATTGAGTGATTCCTCAATGCCAGGCACTAGAAATAAGATCACCGGAAAGAAGGTTATACTTTTTTTTTTTTAGAGCAATATGATTTATCCAAAGCATTGTTGTGGAGATTAAAGTAACTAATGTAAAATACTTTGCAGAATTCTGGTAATTTTAGGACACCTATATTAGGTACATAAACATTATTATTGTTATTTCTTCTTGGTGAATTTTCCCTTTTGTTAATATATAGTAACCTACTTCATCTCTTATAAGAGTTTTGATTTAAAATCCATTTTATCTGATATTAGTATTACTACATCCACTCTTTTTCAATTGCTATTACTATGGAATATCTTTTTTGAACATTTCACTTTCAGCCTGCTTGTGTCCTTGCATCTAAGTTTAGTCTCTTGTAGACAAAAAAATGGATGGCTCATATTTTTTATCCATTTTACCAATCTATGTCTTTTAATTGGGGAGTTTAAGCCATTAACCTTCAGTGTTACTACTATAAAGATGTTACTTACTTCATCCATTTTATCCCTTGACTTTGTGTTGCCATTTCTTACTATTGTCTGTCTTTTCATACTTTCAATTTCTCTTATGTTCTTCATTTCTACAGTCTTTTCTGAGCTCTCTCACTTGTCTTTTCCTGCTAGGCTGTAATATTGCCTTTAATATCTCTTGTAGATTCATTCTCTTGAAAACATACTCTCTCAGGTTTTGTTCATCTGTAAAGACTTTAAATTTGACTTTATGTCTGAAGGATTGTTTTACCAGATAAAGAATTCTTTGCTGGTAATTTTTCTCTTTCACTAGCTTAAATATATCCAACCTTTGCCTCTCACCTCCATGATTTCTGAAGAGGGATTGGCACTTAACATAATTGAAACTACCTTTTAAGTAATGCATTGCTTTTCTCTTCCTGCTTTAAAAATCCTTTATCTTTGGCCTTTCATAATCTGATTAGTAGATGTTTTGGAGTAGGTCTATTAGGATTTATTCTTTTTTGGTTATGTTTTTCTTGAATACTGTTATTCATGTCTTTCATAATGGTTGGAAAATTCTCAGTCAGTAGTTCCTAAAATATTCTTTCTATGTCTTTTCCTTTCTATTCTCTTTATGGGACAACTATAACATATATGTTTATGCATTTCATATTGTCATGCAGTTCCTTGAGACCCTGTTCAATTTGTTGCATACTTTCCTCTATCTGTTCTCTTATCATTTCAGTTTCTAGTATCTTGTCTTTGAAATTATTTATTTATTCTTCTAGTATTTCAAATCTGCTGTTGTAGGCCTCTAATGGATTATTAATCTCATCCATTGTACCTTTCATTTCCATAAAATATTAGTTTTTTTTTTGCAGGATTTAAAATTGTTCTTTATGCTCACATAGTGACACCTTAATATCTTTTATCTCTTTAGTCATATTTTCCTTCAGTTCTTTAAATTGATTAAGCAGGGTTTTTATGGACACCATTTATTGTGTTAAATCCTGAATTTCTTCTACATTCTTGACTTGTTCATTTAATTGGCCCATATCTTCCTATTTCTTAGAATAAGTTGTTATCATTTGGTGATACTTAGGCTCCTGCTTATGGTGATGACTTGGTTCTATTTATCAATTTTTGTCTCTTGCCTTGTGGTTTTATTTCACAGCTTTTATTTGAGTTTTAGTTTGCTTTTTTCTAAACCTTTAATAATATTGACCTGTTTAGGATATCAAAACTGGGGTAGGGAGCTGCTAATGGGGCCCACCAAGGTCTTTTGTGCCTTGGAAAGAATTGGAAGAGACCAGTCAGTCTTCCTTCCCTTTCCTGGCTGGCCAGCAAATGGTGCTCCTCAGTAATCCCTTCCACAGAGATGAATCCTTCAATTTCCACTACCTTTTCAGAGCTAGCAAGTTATGGTGATTACATTCACCAACAAGAAACCAGTCAGCCCTCTACTGCACCCTTCCTTTTCCCAAGGAAGAATCTGCTTTTTCCTCTCTCTGCTGGCCATTCAGCTGCAAGTTTTACTAAGGCTGCTTGTCTAAGGGGTGGAGACTGGGTGATGCTCCCAGCTGTAAGAGTGACAAATCATGGTTTTCTCTCTGGCTTCTCCAATTGTGCAACCCCAATCCCTCCTGGAGTGTGTGTTTAGCCCTTCCCTGGCCTCCAGAGGTCTCCAAAGTGGCTCCCTTAGACTTCTTCTATGCCTTCTCCCCTATTTTGCAAGAGAGCTTTGTCCTAACTGAGCTAGTCTGATGCTAAACTTTCAACATTTAGAAATGTTTTACTTATCATAATGCATGTTAATCAAGTCTAGGAACTGCAGCTAAACATGTGCATTTGGCTCTGCAAGTTTTTCCTTTGCTATTTTCCTCGTCATTCAAGTTGGATTTCCAATTCTAGTGAAAAAGTATATTCCACTTACATGATCTTAATTATCACCTCAATTTCCTCATTTATTTAAAATAGGGAAAAATCATCTTGGCTGAACAATACATTGATCTGCCAGGTCCTAAAATACATTCCTTAGAATGCTGAATCCCAGTGGGAGAACTTGGATTATAGATTTATAAAGATATTTTAAATTGATTGGAATATTAAGGTCCATCTTAATTTTATAAATGAAAGATTATATATCATAGTCAACTGATGGAATAACAAGATAAGTTGGTTATCTCTGTTTTTCAACACATTGTGATCTCAGACATAAAAAGCAAATATGTACCCAAGTACCACACTAATGTAAAGTGTTCATAATAAGGAAAACTACATGTGTAAATGGATACATGAGAACTTTACTTTCTGCATGGTTTTTCTGTGAATCTCTAATTTAAAAAACCAACAAAATATATTTTACTTTCAGGAGGTATTTGGCATTTGAGAATAGCATCAGTAGGTTTAGCTTGGATTGTTAGAGATGCATCCGTGCTCATACTTACCTGGATAAATTGGCTTCTTTTTGATTCATGTAAACAAGTTGTTCAATTCTTCCTAACCAATCTTCCGAAAAATGTATCCCAATTTTAGTGCCTATGTTGCCAGTCTTAGTAACATAGACTAGCTTTTCTCTTCTTTCCCAATACTTTTACTCCTTCCTTCTTGTCATTATTATAAAGTAATAAAATACCACCTCTATAAATGTTTCTATGGTAATAAATGTTAAAACTTAACAGATAAATAACTCTTTACTGGTAGAATTTCAGTAAGCTAAGAAAGAACTAATAAAAACAAGCTTTTAATCCATTCCTTCAAATCACACTGTAATTTCTCACATCACATATATAAATCCTGAACCTTAATATTTAAAATATTTTATATTCATTACTTATATTTTCAGCACCAAGGTATTTACAATTTATTTTCAGAACTATGTCACTCTCCATCATTTTTCCTTTCAGTAGAGTTAAAATCATTCAAATTTGTGTATATAAAGCTCTTAAAATAAAGTAGGATTTTTGGAGATAAAGAAATGTATAGGCCTCCTGGTGCTTACCACAGGCTGTGTTCTTGCACTGACTGTATAGAAAAAGGAGGCAGAGTGAGCCTACCCCATATACACCTCAGCCCAGGCCTTGTGCCTGGTCTGAATTGTGAGTGGGGGGACATGGAAAAAAAAAAAAGAAATGTATAAATCATTCCAGACTATGATAGCATCAATTGCCATACAGTGTCTTTTTTACTGAATAGTGAAGGAAAGATATCCTTAATAGTAAAATTAGGTGTCTAATTCATTTGACAATTGCAATTTAGACTTTTAAAATTATTCCCCCAAATTAAAAAAAAATTAGCACTTTATTAGAACTTATTTCAAGTTTATATTCCTATTTATCAGTGAAAAAACTGTTACATATTTAATTCCAGTCTATCTTTACTTCACCTTTAACTTGATGCATGAGCTTGATCCCTTCACTTAAGTTGTCTCAGCTATTTTCCCTTGCCAGTAGTCTAAGAGTCTACACGATTGAACCCATTGAATTTCTATGAGATTCTTTATCCAGTAATAAACCAAATACTGTTTGAAAGACATTTTAAATGCCATTATGTTTAGACTGTATTTTTATAGCAAATATGGAAAATAAACATGTACATATTTTAACACAGGTTATTTTTTATAAATTTTTATATAATCACATAAATGCACTGAACCCAGTTTATTAAAATATTATTTCCCTATTTTCAATATATCTATAAAAAGAAATTATGACTCTTATGTATCTACAAGAATCATTTAATACCTTCACATTTATTTAAATAATAACATGCATTATCAATGTCATAATTTAAAACAGTGGATTATTTCAAAGTCAAAGTAAACATTATCTCCTTCATCTGGCCATGATACTTCCTTAAAAGATTATTTTAATACCTCACATCTCTGCACTTCAGTTTTACCATAAGTAAGTTGTGGGTTTTAAATTAGATGATCTTTAAGGGCCTCTTCTGGGCCTGATGCATAATGATTTTGAGGTAAGTTCTTAGAAAGCAGCACCTGCGTATTATTTTGCTTCCAAACACTTCAGAATAAATTCACAATTACTGTCTCAGGTCATTATCTCTCATTTCTTGTAGCATCCTGGATACTAAAATATTCCAATCACACAATCACTGTGAAGTTAAATATCACAAGTTAAATATCACTTTCATTGGACCCACCATAACTTGATAAAATCCCTAAACATTGCTACTTTTATATAATCCACATACTCAAAAATCTCCTGTTAACACTGTAGTTTAAATCTTTGTTTAGCCATAAGATTCCTTAAGCTGTCTGCTGCAGGGGAACCAGGCATTCACCATTCCCAACTAGGTCTTGCTTAGCCTATCAGGGTCTACTCAACTCCCAACATTTCCAGATAGATTTCACTGATTACTGCAGCTTACCAGGCAATGAATACCCAAATCTGCTAAGTTTTTTGACATTTAGAATTGACTACTTGGCTTTGTATTGCTTGTTTATTTTTGTGCACTTCTTAAATAAATTAGTTTATCTCTATAAGTGAATCTTAATTTGGTGAGTATTAGGTACAGTGCCCCATATTCTCTCTAAACTGGACATGATGGAAACAAAACAAAACAAATCTTATGGTCTTCAGAT